>WBNM01022000.1:38761-51807 GCA_013399055.1 Ramphastos sulfuratus | reverse complement strand
AAGTGGTCCACCCATCAAGTCCATGTTTTTCCAGTTCGGTGACCAGGATGTCATGTGGGACAGAGTCAAATGCCTTACTCAGGTCCAGGTAGATGACATCAGTTGCCCTTCCCTTGTCCACTGTCGCTGTGACTTCATCATAAAAAGCCACTAAATTTGCCAGGCAAGATCTGCCCTTGGTGAAGCCATTGCTGGTTACCACCAATCACCTCTGCTTTGTTTTCCATTTGCCTTAGCAGAGCTTTCAGCAGGATCTGCTCCATGACCTTGCCAGGCACAGAGGTGAGACTGACTGGTCTGTAGTTCTCAGGGTCATCCTTTTTTCCCTTCTTGAAGATGGGTGTTATGTTTGCCCTTCTCCAGTCAGCAGGAACTTCACCAGTCTGCCATGACCTTTCAAATATGATGGACAGTGGTTTGGCAACTTCACCTGCCAGTTCCCTCAGGACCCGTGGGTGGATCTCGTCAGGCCCCATAGTGTATGAAGTGACTGTGTTAGCAGCCAAAATGTCTAGTGTTTCTGTTAAGTCAAACATTAACAATTTGCACAGGTCTGGCAGTTATGTGGAAATGACAACAGTCTATGTCAGTGAGACACACCTCCAGCAAAAAGGGAGCTTCACATGACAACTGAAGTAATCAAAGATAGCTGAATTTATGTATTACTGTAGTGATGAGATGGCTCCTCCAAAGGAAAGAAGGTTCTTTGGGACTCAATATATCAAAGGAAAGAGAGAACTGGAGTTGGAAGGAGTTCCAGAAAAAGTCAACCTAAACACAAATATTTCCCAAGTGTAACGGAAATAATACTTCTTGAGCTGAAGCACCTTTGTATGAAGATCATAAGTTGCTCTGTTGAAGTTCCTGAACATGCTAAGTGATAACTAGACCTAAAATGAAATTAGCATCAACTCCATTTACTTACTACTCCACAAGGTTTGCTGGTACATTTACAATTTAATATGTTTGAAGAATTTGTGTAACTAAGAAACAGTCTAAACCAGACTATTTTTAAACCTGTTGGAAATGCAGTGATGAATTTTCTCAGTATATTCTCCATTATTCAGTCTACCTACTGATGACTGATGACTAAGGTTGCTTTCTTCTCTCAGGCAACCAGCACCAGAACAAGAGGACACAGTCTCAAGCTGTGCCAGGGGAGGTTTAGGCTCGAGGTGAGGAGAAAGTTCTTCACTGAGAGAGTCATTCCCCACTGGAATGGGCTGCCCAGGGAGGTGGTGGAGTCACCGTCCCTGGAGGTGTTCAAGGCACGTGTGGATGTGGCACTTGGTGCCATGGTCTAGTCTTGAGGTCTGTGGGAGTGGGTTGGACTTGATGATCTTTGAGGTCTCTTCCAACCTTGCTATACTGTGATACTATGATACTGTGACTTTTTAGTGTCCCCTATTGAGTAATTTGTAATTTATTTCTATATCACTCTTTTCTTTGCATTTAGTTGAAGAAATGTTTGGAGTACCCATTTAAAATGAAGCAATCCATATTGCATACAAAATAGAAAGAAAATAACTTTTCCTAGAATATTTACTTGGAAAATTTTCACACTGTGTGTAGTGGTTTAAGGCTGACTGGAATCTTCTAATGAGAGAAATGAGATCATTGGTTGTAAAAAGTAAATAATGAGAAAACACATATCATTCATTGGTTATGAATATAAAAAGCCAAAATATAAGCAAGTCTTCTTTGCTTTGGATGCTGGATCTCTTCATTTCTCTCCCTAATCTCTTCTAACCTTGGCTAACCAGATAATATGTAAGCTTTGCTGTTTTTTCTCCTGTCTGGGAGAGAGAGGGTGTGACATTGTGTCCCTTCTGGATGGAATTTGTCCAGTAGGAAAGTTTGGGTTTCTATATTATTTCTCAATTGTATATAATTGCAAATACATGTAAATATATTATGTATAAATGCTTGTAAGTTTATCTTTGCTGTAAATATAGCTTTATCTTACTTCCAATCTGACTGAGCTGGTCTGGTAAATTTCAGTTGAGGCAGGGGAACGTTCTCAACCCACTACAGTATGGCACCTGGAGAAAGCTGTAACTGTGGTCAGATAGCATTACATTTGATTCTGTCTAATCTCCTAGACAGATGGAACCAGATAAAAGAGAAGCACATTTCTAAAGAAGTCTCCATGTTTATCAAACAAAGAGAGATTAAAAACCCACATATCTTAAAGTGTTCTTTCAAGTTGAGCTGCATCTGTATACATGAAAAAGTCACCAGTTTTCAAAAGCACTTTCCACTAGCCTGATATATACCAGCAAGATTAATAAGTAATTAACAGCATTTCCAAAACAAACGTACATCAAATACATTAGCATCTTAATTTTTCCAAATTGCAACCTCTGCTGCATTTTTTGCTTCTGTTTCTGTATCTGTCATGTAGCCTAGGAAAAATAAATCTCAGCTTACTCTCAAGCTGAAAGCATAATGCTAGACTCAACAGAAAAAAAAAAAAAGACTTAATAGCATTCAGTTAATTCCTCTGTAATCCTACCTTATTATCTTTTAAAAAAAAATTATTTCTGGAAAGTATTTCCTTATTAAAAGTAAATTAGAAAGTGGAATGTCATCTAGGCAGGGTGATATTCTCTTAAAGTTTAATCAATAAGAAGCTCATAAATACAGCACTGTATAAAAAATGTTCCAATCAGGCAGTCCATAGTAGATTTTCAACAGAAATGTATGTAACTATGATTTCAGTAATACCTAAGGTGTGTCAACATCATTTACGACCACCTTGCAAGAATCTAAAATAATATATTCACTTAGATTTGTCAAAAAGAACACTATTATAAAAGTATGCAATATGTGGCAAGATGACCTGGGGACTTGAGCATCTGCCTTATGAAGAGAGACAGAGAGCTGGGGCTGTTTAGTCTTGAGCAAAGAAAGAGAGGAGATCTGATCAATATCTACAAATATCTGAATAGTGTGTGTCAAGTGCATGGGCCCAACCTCTTTTTCACTGGTGGGCAGTGTTGTGGTAGGCCTAATGGGTTGCCCAGGGAGGTGGTGGAGTCACCATCCCTGGAGATGTTCAAGGCACGTTTGGACGTGGCACTTGGTGCCATGGTCTAGTCTTGAGGTCTGTGGTAGTGGGTTGGACTTGGTGATCTTTGAGGTCTCTTCCAACCTTGCTATACTGTGATACTGTGAAATTAGGCTTGTACATGTGCTGCCTTACCCAGGACATTTTTCTGCTCTCCCTCCTTCTGTTTTGGGGAGAGCAACCACGGGAANGTTATAGCCTGTATAGTTTCCATAATGTTGCAAAGAACCTGTTATTATTGTTATTATTATTATTAAATGGCGGTCGGGGTGGTGCGAGTTCCGATTATTTAATATTAATAAATTATACATTAATATTTTTATAATATCGTCTCGCAGTACCTAATTACCCCTTCTGTGGCAGGCAGTAATAAGACAAGGAGCAGTGGGTACAAACATGAACATAGAAGATTTAATCTCGACATGAGGAGAAACGTCTTTACAGTGAGGGTAACAGAGAAGGCAGCCTACAAGAAGGATGGAGAGGGACTGTTTACAAAGCCTTTGCTGATAGAACAAGTGGCTTCAAACTAGAGAAGAACAGATTTAGATTGGATGTTAGGAACAGGTTCTTTACTATGAGGGTGATGAAACACTGGAACAGGTTGTCCAGGGAGTTGGTTGGGGTCCCATCCCTGGAGATATTCAAGGTGAGGCTCTTCAGGGCTCTGTGCAACCTGATTTAGTTGAGGATATCCATTCTGACTACAGGGATGTTGGACTAGGTGACCTTTGAGGGTCCCTTCCAGCCAGGACCATTCTATTATTCTATGATTTCCTTTAAAGAGGCTAGGGATCTAGATTCCTCTAAAATTCAAGTTGTCTGAACATTAGGGCACAAATTTATCAGTGATTTATCAGATTTATCAAATGGTTTTCTTTGAAGTGTAATGCACAGCAGACAACTTCATGAATCTATGCATACAAAATGTGCATTTAATACTTAAGTAAAATAGTACACAGATAGTACTGTTCATGTTTTATTCTGAAATCACTGACAGAGTGAAAGAGTGTAGCTGCTAAACAATTTAGGAAAATATAATGAATCTGTGAAATGATATTGAAGTGTTACTTCTTCCATCTTCCAAAAGCCTTTTTTATGGTATTTCTGTGAGTCATTTATATCCAAGGAGTGTTAAAAAGAAAAATAAAATCTTTCTGAGATCTGGTAAGGTGGAACAGCTGCTGCACCATCCTTAAACCCAAACAGCTAAGAGCTGTCGAACAGCACAAAAAAGAAGAAAACTTTTGCTCTTTATTAGTAATTCACCTTTGCTTAAGTGCCCAGCCTATTGCTTGTCAGACTGCAAGGAGTTCATTTCCCAATAAAGTAAGGCTTTATGTACATTCAAGAAGTACTTAAACTAAAGCAGCTGATAGAATGCCGCTGTCCGGATCATTAGTGTGTTAGCAGAGGACTCTCAAATCACCAGTTTAAGAACTGCTACTCAGGTGTTAAGGAGTTTTTCAAAGTGCTGCACCAGCACTCAGGGAACTTCAAAACATAAAGAACATGTTCCATGCCCAGCCAGTTGCTGACAATGTTCATTTACTGTGATGTTTTATATGTTTTGTAAAAAGTGCAAGAACTGCACAATGTGAGGAAGAAGTAAAATACCAAGACTTCAGTACTCCTTAAGTACTGTCATTGCAACAACTGCAGTTACCCATACAACCCATGTGTTGTAAGCCAATTGTGTGACTGCTCCTGACTTACACAATATTACAGTAATGAATTAGCACCTGAACTAGATTATTGTGCTGGTCTGAGGCTAATTGGAATATTTTTGTTAAAATAATGAGTAGTAAGGCATTTTAATATAATCATATTAAGTATATGAATTNATACAAGTTAAAAGTAGCACAAAATTCAAAATCTCTCTCTCATAAGGTTCAACAAGGCCAAGTGCAAGGTCCTGTATCTGGGTTGGGGCAATTCCAGGCACTGATATAGGCCGGGCAGTGACTGGCTTGAGAGCAGCCCTGGAGAGAGGGACTTCATGGTGCTGGTGGATAAGAAGCTCAACATGAGGCAGCAGTGTGCTCTTGCAGCCCAGAAAGCCAATTGTATCCTGAGCTGCATCAAAAGAAGAGTGGCCAGCAGGTTGAGGGATGTGATTCTCCCCGTGTATACCACTCTGGTAAGATCCCACCTGGAGTACCGTGTCCAGTTCTGGAGCCTCAATAACAAGAAAGTCTGGAAAAAAGAAGACTGAGGGGAGACCTGTTGTTCTCTACAACTACCTGAAAGGAGGTTGGACCAAGAAGGAGGACAGCCTCTTCTCCTCGGTGGCAAGTGACAGGACTAGAGGAAATGGATACAAGCTGCACCAGGAAAGGTTTGGGCTCCATACTAGGAAACATTTCTTCACTGAAAAGAGTTTCCAAACATTAGAATAGTCCGCCCAGGACAGAGGTGGAGTCACCAACCCTGGAGTTATTTAAATAGCATGTGAACCTGGTGCTTAGGCACATGGTTTAATGTTGACTTTGTAGTGCTGGGTCAGAGGTTGGACTAGATGATCTTGAAGGCCTCTTCCAACCAAACACGTTCTGCAATTTAACTCTGTGTATAAAGTGGCATAATGGGTTTGTGGGAAATGAAGAATACATTCAGCATTTTCCTGAAATGATTAATATTGTCTCAAACTAATATATATTACTTTGGTATACTACAAACTGCCTCTTTAAATCTACAATCTCTTCAATTCCACTGATGCAAAGATGTCGATTTTGATAGTATCATTATATACCAAAAGAGACTTAATTCAGGAATCACATTACTTTTTCTGATACATAATCTGAAATTCTGCAGAAATGAGATGGATACACAAAAGCACAGAAACAAACTTATACCATTAAGCAGAGAACAGTTACCTTAATGCAAGTCATTCTTCACTTTCTAATTCTAGTATGAATTGGCAAAACTACTAGTGACTATCTGGAAGTGTTTTAAGCCACATTTTAGTAATGACTTGGAACAGAAATAGAAATGTATCATTTTCTCAGTGTACAAAGGAATAAGAGGCTATTCCACCTGGACGTACCTTCAAAATGAGAGGAAATGTCCTAAAATTGTACCAGAGGGAGTTTAAATTGGATATTAAGAACAATTTCTTTACTGAAAGGGTGGTCAGGCATTGGAATAGGCTGCCCAGGATGGTGGTGGCAGCCACTGTCCTTGGAGGGGTTCAAAAAACATGTATCACAGTATCACAGTATAAGCAAGGTTGGAAGAGACCTTAAAGATCAGCAAGTCCAACCCATTACCACAGACCTCGAGCCTAGACCATGTAGACATGGTTTAATAGCCATGGCAGTGTTAGATTGACAGTAAGACTTGATGATCTTAGAGGTCTTTTCCAACAAGAACAATTCTATGATTCTGTCATTCAAAGTACTCTAAATGGTCATCCATTTGCAATTCCCTTCCACTGTGGTTGGTATCAGTTTTCATCTTACCTGCAGTTTTTACCAGAGTCTTTACCTTAAAGAAAGAATGAACTATCCCAGCAAAGAAGGGAGAAAAAAGAATCAACATACCTATACAAAACATCAGTGATCTTTGACTAGCATTTTGTCTAGAATATTCTGTACAACGTTGCTTAGTGCCCAATGTATTTGAAGTCAAATTAAAGCTCAGAAAAGCTGCTAATATATTAATGGAATTGCAGGGACTTTTTATGCCAGAAAGCTAAAGGAGTTTAACAAAACCAAGGCCAAGTTGAAAAGGATTGCTTTCTATAAATTCATTAAGTGTTACAGATTTCAGACAGAACAAAACTATTTAGAGTAAAAAACAATAAATATAGTTGAAAAGATAGCTTTAAAAACAGCTTTTAAATCTCCTAATCCCTCGTGAGCAGAATCTTTGGGAGTTCATCATGGACAGTTTCAAGCCAGAAGCTTCAGTTCTTAATGTCAAGTATTTTATTGTAGCAGGACACTTCAGATAATCCTCTGGCTAGAGAAACCACTGGACCACCTACAAGCCACATATCAGTGTTGATTGACCTGAGATGTTCCCATATCTACCCAAGGCCACATCTAATTCAGATATGAGCACTGACTTCACCTAGGTTTGGCCAAGTGTTTAACTGAGCATATCGGCTACCTACTGACCAGCTACCTGTTTATGCCAGTGCAATATGAAGCGCTCTTTTTCTCAGCATCTCTTTCCTCTCTTGCCACTGGCCTTAGTAGGCAGGCTTTGCTGTACACTCCCTCCAGCTCTGGAACTGAACTGTTGTCCTGCCCTGTAATGCATGAAATGCAATAGGGTAACTACAGGAGCTGGAACTTGCCCGGCGTGCTTGGGGCAAGGAAGTCATCCCTGAGGCTGCCCACAATAGCCAGGAGTACGGATCCACAGGAAGGATGAGGGAAAGGCATACCTGGGAACTATCTTCAAAAAATGACCAACAAAGCAGTCTTTGAAACCTACAGGCTGGTAAACTTCAACACTGACCCTGGTGAAAATTACAAAACCAGTCCTCTCTGTCACCAGCCCTTCTTCACCCTTCTATATGGAGCCTTGGGAGCCCAAAGGGGCAAAGAAGGGTGAGGAGGTGATCAGAAAAAGGGTAGATTCTTGGAAATTTTATATTTATCTCATTTTAAATGAATATACTGATCTGAACTGCAAGTGTTACCAATATTGTAACTGGATTAATAACAATATGTTTGTTAAACTAAGAATTAGACTATAGTGCTCAGGGAAATTGTCTCTCTCAAACTGATGGGAGTTCAAAAAAGCTAACCTGAAATTTGGATGCAACAAAGTGTATCAGTTTTGTACTTATCATTTGGGTTTACCACTTCCCAGTATTTAAGAATCTGTCTGAAGAATATTATCTGTCTCAACATCATCATCACAAACTGAGGCTCTTGGAACTTGGACCAATATTCTTTCTAATGTCTTGACATGAGTTTGCAGCAGACTGCTTCAGTAATAAGTTACTGATTGAGTTTCTGAGCCTGTACAATGGAATGTGATTTCTGTGGATATACAGGTGAAAGCTCCATGGGAAGGGAATTTCTTGGTACCAAGAACAGAAGACTGCTCCAGTTGCCTAGTGAGTGTCAGGATGCCAGATTATTCCACTGTCCCAGATCATTCTGCCAAAGTGAAAAATTGTAACTGCTGTCAAAAAAAAGGAATGATGTCCCAGGTTGATGAGGAAAGTGTGAACTTTGGGCAAACGTTCATTATTATGTCATTATAATATGAAAACCTACTGCTTCAAAGCTACCAGCCTCCAAAGCAGACCATGCCTCAGACACTCCTCCTTGGGCATGCATGGAAGCCTCACTCGTGAGCGGTGAAGAGAGGCAGGGAGAGACAGAGACTGGCCATGTGTGATTGAGTATAAAAGAGGTCTCTCTAGCAATGAGAATTTGAGAGCTTTCCCCATGAGGATCGAGAAAGAATTGGAAGGACTAGCAGGACTGAACCTGAGACCAGAGAGACATCTTTACACTCTCATATTGGTGGCAGCTGTAAGACTCTTTCTCTTTTCTCTCTTTATCTTACTTTACTTTACTTTTCTCCTTCCACTACTGTCTGAAACTATAGTTTAGCCCTGGGAATCCAGAGATACCATTTTTGTGAGTAAATATTCCAAAGCCTCTCTGTAAACTCTGTAATTAATTCCTTCTGCCTTAAGCAGAAAGGCGCCTCTCGAGTCCCTCTAGTGGACAAGCAGTATAATCGACCACAAAAGCCTCTCCTCAGTTCTAATAGTTTAACGTTTGCATTGTTGGTAGTTATATCTTAAGTGTTCTAGATTGCCTCTGTTTTTCCCTCTGTGCAATATTTGTCATGACTGTGTGAAGAATCTATTATTAAAATTAAGTACTGTGGTGAGATTCTTGAATATCAAAATTAATAAACTATATTAATTTTGGAAATAAAATCCTTCCTATACTACTACACGCAACCTTCTGACCTTCAGGTGGACCAGCAGGCTCACTCAATTTGGTGTCATGTGCAAATTTAATGAGGATACATTCAATTCCTTCATCCAGATCATTGATAAAGATGTTAAAGAGAACTGGCCACGATACTGAGCTCTGGGGAACACCACTAGTGACTGGCCACCAACTGGATTTAACGCCATTCACCACCACTCTTTGGGCCCAGCCATCCAGCCAGTTTTTAACCTAGTGAAGCATCTACTTAACCAAGCCACATGCAGCCAGTTTCCCTGAAAGATGCTATGGGAAATGGTGTCAAAAGCTTTAATAAAGTTCAGCTGAACAACATCCACAGCCTTTCCTTCATTCACTAAGTGGTTCACATTGCCTTAGAAGATCAGGCTTGTCAAGCAGGACCTGCCCTTCATGAGCCCATGCTGATTGGTCCTGATCAACTGCACATACTCTATAATGGCAATCAAGATGAGTGAGGAATTTTCTCTGGCTATCAGAATTTTTTCACTGTAGAACGTAAATTATTTATTTCCTGTGATAGTTTGGTGGGTTTTTTTGTTTGTTTCTTTGGGGTTTGTTTTCAGTTTTGTTTTGTTTTAAAAAGAGGATGTGAATTATTACAATTATTACAATTAGTGTTCTGCTTATATGATCTGCTCAACAAAACTCCATAAATCCAAACATTTTCAAAATCAATGCCTCATAATCTAAATGCTTCTTTTTGTCCTTTGAGATTGACCTCTCATTAGAACCTTTAACAGATCTGTAGCTAAAGGAATGCATCATTCCCCCAAGAAGCTGCAGCTCTTTGACATCTGCTGAACTAGGCACTTTATTACATGTACATATAGGTAGATGATTTAAAAGCAGTTTGGATTGCAAATTATTTTTTCCTCTGTCCAAATTGCAATATATATGATCTTATTCCTTCATAGAGATATTTCTTTCCTTCCTGCACTATCCTTTTAACCAATTTAATAGTTGGGTTCCAAAGTTTAGCTTTTTTTTTTTTTTTTTCCTGGCATCTTTAGCTTGTGCTAGCAGTGTACAAAGCTAAATTGAACATACTTGAATCCAGATGGATTCTCATTTACTTCTGCTTTTGAAGTACACATTACAGAAAGAGAGAATGTGTTGATTGGACTGGTGGCAGTTTCACCTTGCCTGTTTCATCTATTAATGTTTTTTATTATAATTACAAGTTAGGACATTCTCAATAACTCATGCAGTGAGAACAGGTCATCTGTTTCAGGCATAGAAATTCACAATTTCTAGTGGAAAACAAGAAATTTATTAATAAAACAAGATATTCAAAGGTTTGCACTAAATTATCCACAGATACATTTAAACTTTACTTTAACTACTTTACTAAACTTTAACTACTTTACTTCCTATACTCTTACATTCAATTCTGGTACAAAACAATTTCTTCAATTAAATGCAGGTTTTACAAAGTAATTGCAAGCTTTATTTAGAGATGTTATTATCAGAATCATTCACAAAAACAAGTACAAAATGCACTAGTTTCTTAACATGCTATAATATTTCCCATATATTTTATATATGTATATTCATGCTATAACAATTTCCAATTTAATTAGTCATTCAGAACACTCAGGAATATCTGTGAATGTATTAATGGAGATAGTTGGAAAGGAAAGCTTGCAGTTTTGAGAGTTCATCTTTAAAATTTCCTAAGCTGCCTGAAATGTCATCACTAATAGGACACTTGTATAGCTGACTGTATTTTCATTATTCTTCATTTTTGGTTCCATTGAAAGAGTCATCATTTTTTCTGTAATGTAAACAGTAGTGCCTGTTGCATTTTCTCTGCTCCAGTGAATAGCCCTGCTCCAAATGAGTTAGTTCAGCTGACAGTTCTTTTCTTTATAGCAGCTTGACTTTAGAATAATCTAATATCAGAATTATTATTTTTATTGAAGAATGTTTGATCAACAACTCTTTTTCATGCCGAAGAACAAGTTCAGCAGTAAAAAGTAAAAGAAAAGAAGAGCATGAAAGGAAGACAAATCAAACTAGATTGATGCAAATAGTATCTACAGAATTTCCATTCCACTCATTCAACAGTATATTAATAACATGGAAGGTGAAGGATATCCTAGTTGTACTGCTGTGTTTGGAAGAAGCCCCCTTTTCTTGCACATTGAGTGATGTACAAAGAGAATTCCAATTCAATATGAATTACCAGTACATGTTAGACAAAAACACAACTCAAACTTCATGGGCCTTAAACCTTCTTTTGAACTCATATCAGGATGATTTAGTTATAAATTGAAAGGAAGTCAAAGAATGGGGTGAGAGGTGCACAAAATATTTTCATGTTTGCTACTTCTCAACTATTATTGTATGACAGCATGTAACGGTATGGCAAGGGCAGGATTTTTGTTTTCAAAATTAATATCGGTTATTAATTTTGATAACCAGGAATTTTGCCACAATACTTAATTTTTAATAATAGGTTCTTTGCACAGTCATGAAAAATATTACACAGAGGGGAAACAGAGCCAATATAGAACACTTAAATAAGTAGCAAAATACAAACATTAATTACATTTAATTGAACTGGAAGAGTTTCTTGCAATCAATTATAATGCTTGTCCACTAGAGGGACTCAAGAGGCTCCGTTCTGCTTAAGGCAGAATTAGTTATAGAATTCCTTACAAAGAGGCTTTTGAATATTTACTCACAAAAATGGTATCTCCAGACTCCTGGAGCTAAATTATAGTTTCAGACAGTATCCGAATGCTTGAAGGGAGTTCTTTCGGTGTCTTAATAGCCATCGAGGTTTCTGGATCTTCCCAGGATTTAACACAGTGCTGAGAGAGAGGCAGACAATCTCTGACCTGATCCTGGTACCTCCTGGATGAATCTGTGTGCTTTCCAGGGCTCCTGGTCTCAACAGAAGACTGGCAGATGTGCAGTCTTGGCAAATTGTCTTGCAGATGTGCAGAGGGGCACAATATCATGCTGGATAAGACAGCCCATTGCACGCAAGTACTTAATGGTTATTCTTGGTAAACTAAGTAATTCCAAGTGTACAAGCCCAAAGCATCAGGACTTGTTATTATGTAGCAGGCAGAACATGGCAGGTACAATGGCAGAAAGCAATGAGGCAGAAGCACGATGTGTTTGCCTCATCTCTTTTTATCAATTCAGCCTGACACTAATGGCTATTTGACCACAGATTAGCCAATCAGAATGGCAGTTCGTCAAACTTGACCGTATTAGGTGAGCTAGGACTTGCTTTTACCCATTTAGGGCAGAACACAAACAAGTGTATAAAGATGTGAGGGTACTCTGTCTACAACTTGGAAAAGACATGATGGCACCAAGCCTTTGTTTTCCTTTCCCACAGTTACTTGCCCCATCCACTTTCCTCCTAGGAAAGAGGAACAGAGAACATGTCTGGACAAGCCAGGACATGTTTAGGCCTATTTTGGCCTTCCATGATACAGCATTTACATGCTTTTTTGGTGAAATCTCTTCAGTACATTAAAAAAGTTATTTGAATTTTAATTAAAAAATGTATTATCTTGACTGGGAACCCCCCTAAATTGTTCCATGGTTCCCCTATGTGGAGGTCACATACCACACTGGACAGCCTGAACTGCACTTCTGCTGGTAACACTGAGATCAGACATTTCAAGAATCAGGGTAAATGTGTTGCCATCCAGTGAAACTGTGAAATTAAATTAATTAGTAGCAAAAAGAATTAAACCTAAAATGTATAAGGTAGACCCTTATGAATGTGTCCATGTATTCTGGGTTTATTTACTCCTGACAATAGGAAATACACAGCATAGAGGAGGAAAACAAAATTATTCATGGCTGAGGCAGCACAATTGTACAAATTCTCTGTTATGAGAGAAAAATCCTCTTTCTTTTGCTCTTTTCAATATAAAAACTTAAATGAAAGAAAAATTGCTCACTTCTCTCTTTGCAGAAACTCATTTTGAGATGCATGATCTCCTTTCCAGCAAATTTATTTTCAATCAATAATATCTTTCCAAGTATACTATGGGGGG
>WBNM01022000.1:0-38738 GCA_013399055.1 Ramphastos sulfuratus | reverse complement strand
GGGGGGGTGTGTTTCTGCAAAACTCTGCAGGTCTTCCTCCTTGTTTTATACTTACTAAATGTTAATTCCTTAGAAATATCTAAAAGTAAAAGAAGAAAGTATACACAGTTTTTTTAAGTTACTCATACAACAGACATTAATGTAAAAAATTAGAAATTGGATTTTATAGAATCTAAGGTCCCAACTACTGTGCTTGTTATAAACCCCTTACTGTTTTAAAGATTTCTGAGCTTCAGAAAACTGTTCATGTCTCTGTTTTATTTAGTATTAGATCATCCTATATAATTGTGCTTTTATGTGTGTTAAACCATATATATCAAATCCTGTCATTTATAAAACTGATTTGACAGTCTTACAAGAACAGATGAGTCTCAAACTGGGTTTATCCTTGGTTCATTGAAGCAGCAACTGAAATCATTGGAACAGTGAAGTTACTACAGCAGATGCAGATTAAACTTGAGATTGCTAATACTGGTCTCATTGACACAAGATGTTTTGGGGGTCCAAAGTATAAATGAGTTTGAATTCACAAAGACAGCACTGTCAGTGACCACTGATATGAATGACCTTTTTCAAAGAAATCTAACAATGTATCGAGTGCAGACATATGAGAAAGATTCCTTTGTCCATCCTCTTTTCTTACATTCTTTCATAATCATTAGCTACTCATCACTGCTAGAGATACAGTGGTTGCCTAGACATAATGTTAGTTTGCAGTGGTTGGCAAGTCTTACATGGTAATCCTTACCCTGTGTTTATGTCATGTTGCTTTTCTACAGTTGTTATTCAGCAAAATCTTTGTTCTAAGTACTTTGTACACAGTGATAAAACCTGCCATTGCAGGAATACATTTTAATTTGAGTTCCAAGGTGTATTTCAGTGACAAAGGAAGAGACATAGACATAAATCATTTTAACCTACACATGGGATTCCAGAACAGGGACACCTAATAACCTGAGTAAGACTTAGGTCTCACTCAGGTTAATAAGCTTGCATGTCTTTCATGCTTCAGAGATCTCTGAGGTAAGCAAGACAGATGTGCATTGTAGAGGAGGGCACAGTCACAGGGAATCAGACTTATTCAATCAAGGGATATGGTTTTTTTTTCCCCAAAAAACAATTTCCAGTGTTTATCAACAGCATTGACATGTTAGTCATAATCCATCTCTATAAAAACAGGATTACTGGTCCATAAAAAATTGTCAGTTGCAGATGCTCTGTGATACGTAAGTATTATTAAAGCACAGAAAGTTTCTATAAAAAATGCACAGACCTTGCAGGCAACACTGAACATTTAATATTATTACTGAAATAATCTATATACTTTACAACAGGGATTCGATAATGCAGCTAAAATGTCCCTCTACAGACAGAATGTTCAAATGTTATTTGCAGTTGCCAGACTACACAGAGTCGCAGTAGCTAAAGTTAAGTTACATTTGACAATCAGGATTTCAACTGCAAGCTGATCTTTAGTAATTTATGCAACTAACAGTAGAGAGAACAATGTATTAGCACCATAAACATATTGTTCTTTAAATGGTGTGATGACTTCTGCTTCAGAAACACTACATTACCACGTTATGTTACTGATAGAGTAGATAGAAGGAAAAATTTGCTACATTACTGTCATTTCTTTTGTCATGGTAGGCCTAAGCAGGCCAAAATAGGCTTATGCATGTCCTGGCTTGCCCAGACTTGGTTTGCATCCTGCGGTAAACAAGGTACACACACTCAGCTTGTGTATGCCTTGTGCAAGACCTGCCCTAAAAAGGGTAAAGCAAGCCTATGACTTCACCTAATATGGTCAAGCTTCATAACTGCCGTTCTGACTGGCTAATCTATGTCCAAAGGCCCATTAGTCTCAGGCTGTATTGATAAAAAGGGATAAGCAAGTAGCACAGTGTGCTGCTGCTGCCTCATTGTATCATGTACTGCCTGGAAACTCCACTGCTTCAAGTTTACCAGGAACAGGCTCTAACTGCCTGCACGCGACTGGCCTGCATAGCCATTGTGACATTGTGCCAAGACTGCATATGGCATTGCATCCTGTAAAGCTTCTGCTGAACCAGGAATCAAGAGGAACCAGGTCAGAGACTGTGCCAGACTCCCAGCTTCCTAAGGAAAGAGCCTGGGAAAACTCCAAAGCCTTTAATGGCTTTGAGACCACCGACAGCAGCCCTGCCACATGCTTTGGGTACTGTCCGATAATACCTTGTGAGTAAATACTTAAAGCCTTTGTAATCACTAATTGCCTTCTGCCATAAGCAGAAAGGAGCTTCCTGAGTCCATCTAGTGGATAAGCAGGATAATTTACCACAAGTAGTATACTGACTACAAGAACCTTCTCTTCCAGTATAATGTCTGTGTTTGCTGGTTAACCTCTTAAAGTGTTCCAGTTTTGCCTGTTCCCTGTGTGTATAAATTTCCAAACCGTGCCTTTTGAACCTTGTAAACAAGTTTTCTGGTGAAATTTAATATTAATAAACAATTTTGGTAGTTATTAACAATCTTCGCCTGGATATCAAAATTAATATCCATTATTAATTTTGCATCATTCGTAACACTTTTAAAGGCAGAACTTTAATTAACAATAAAAAAATTCCCTGTGAAAATTGGCACCAGTGTTGAGTATCTAAGTCCACTCTGTCATAGAATCATAAATATTGGAAAAGACCTTTAATATCATCAAGTTGAACAGGTGACCTAACACTGCCAAGCCCACCACTAATCCATGTCCTCAAGCACCACATTTACATGGTTTGTTGAATAGTTCAGGGACAGTGATTCGACCACTTTCATGGACAGCCTGTTCCAATGCTTAACCACTGTTCCAGTAAAGATTTTTTCCCTAATATCCAATCTAAACCTCTGGTGCAAATTGAGACTATCTACTCTCATCCTGCTGCTTGTTATTTGGGAGAACAGACTGACCTCTGTCTCACTACATCTTTCAGGTTAGAGAGAGTAAGATCTCCTCTCCAGCCTGAACAACTTCCAGAAGATTTTTCCAGCCTAAACAACTTCTTCTTCCCTCAGCTGTTCCTCAGAAGACTTGTGCTCTAGATCCTTCATCACTTTTGCTGCCTTTTAGACATACTCCAACACCTCAATGTCTTTCTTGCAATGAAGGGCCCAAAACTGAATACAGTATTTGAGGTGTGGCTTCACCAGTGCAGACTACAGGAATACAGTCACTTTACTTCTTAGTCACACTATTTCTGATACAGATGCCTATGCTATTGGACTTCTTGGCCAGATGGCCACATTACTGGCTCACATTCAGCCAGCTGTCAATCAACACCCTCAATTCCTTTTCCAACAGACAGCTTTCCAAGCCACTCTTCCCCAAACCTGTATCATTGTATATGATTGCTGTGATCCAGCCTGGCACTTGACCTTGTTGAACTTCAATTTCAACATGGAGATAACAAAGCTTGATTACTGCTGACAAACAGCATGTAACGTATAGAGAATATTGCCACCAGCCTACTTGTAGAGAATAAAACCTTGCAGAATTTGCAAGGCTAGCTATCCTGTTGGAGAAAGAATATTTTCTGAGAGAAAAGTTATTTCAACTGCATTTATGACTCTGGAAAATGGAAGGAGAAATCTAATTTACTTATGTAAGCCTGATAACAAAAAAAGACTAAAAGTTGTTGCCATCACCAACTCCCTAGCAGCAGCAGCAGCCTGCTAATTTACAAATGTAACAGAATATCTACCCCAAAAAATCCATATCACCACGTTATTCTTGTTTCCTCAGGAAAAGAGCAATACAAAATGCTGTCTAAATCACATACAGAACATAACTAAGAATCACCTCCATGAAGGTCTTTAACAAGTAACTTTCAAAATACCATGCCTGTGATCATGGGAACATTTACTCCACAAATTATCCCAGGGAATGAATCAGTTAGTGGATCAAACCACTAAACTTCAATGATTCAAACCAAGGGAAGTATCTCTTGAGTTCCACAGATTTTATTGTAGAGAAGACATGGAGACAATGTGATCAAATGCAATTAATTAGTTCTAAGGGCTTTTTGCTAGGTCTTGCACAAAGAGTTGGTAGTCTGTCAGGAATTCAAACTCCATTGAAGTGACATTGTGTTATGAGCCTATTGACACATTCACATATGTAGTCCTAAAGTGACTCTAAGAATGTGTATCTCTAACCCGTGACCCATTCCAGTAAGTTGTGCTTTCATAATTGTCTAGGTTAGGACTTCAAATAAGAGGCTGGGCTGAGGGAGCAAAAACAGTGAAAAATAACCATCCAAAAAAAGTCTCTGCTGTTTACTGTATTTTACACATCAAAACCCAAACCAAAACAAAAATGGTAAGTTCTTTTCCTGAAAGAAGAGTTTCCAATATTACTGCTTCAGTGTTTCTGGAAAAGCATCAATTCTTAATGAAGTGTGGATAAAAATTATTTTTTGTTCCTCACCTCTTCCTTAGTTACTTTAAATGGTGTAGAAAACATAGAGGATAAATATCTATGAACGCTCTAGGGGGTTTTCATTAATTCTCACAAAATACACTATGTCTTGCAATGACAGAACAAGGGCCAATGGGTTTAAACTGGCAGAGGGGAGATTGAAACTGGATGTTAGGAGGAAGTTCTTTCCAGTGAGGGTGCTGAGACACTGGAACAGGTTGCCCAGGGAGGTTGTGGCTGCTCCCTCCCTGGAGGTGTTCAAGGCCAGGTTGGACGAGGCCTTGAGTGACCTGTACTAGAAAGTATGAGTATCTTCAATCTGAAATACATGAGGATTTTTCTAAATATTCAGGGATTTGCGTGGCTTTGGAAGTGTACCTGTGCAGACTGGAGTCTTAAGCAGGTGCTGAACTGTGTCAACACTGACCTAAGAACACAGCATTTTAAAATAGGATAGTATTAATTTCATGACCACCTGAGTTCCACACTACTTCTCTTTCTAGACATAACCCTGCGTACTACTACTACTACCATTCCTTTGCCTGCTCATTCTGGATAGCCTTCATTGTCTTCAAACTCTGTTATTATTAAGAAAAAACTAAAATTAGTTATTTCAGCAGCTATTTTTAACAGCTTTAAATTTCTGAGCCATGTCCTCACACCCAGCCCTGATGCCCCTCACAGAAACTCATGGTTTAGTCTCCAGCATTGTACGGAATTTGTCCTTGTTTCAAGCAGCAGGAGGTGAAACATTACTGGAGACTGCACTGTGGTGACCTACTACAGAACTTAATTCCGTTGCAATAACCATTCCTATTCACAGCAGTCGGTGGTGGCAGGCCATGCAGAGACCTTTTCTCTGTGGCCAGCTAGTTCCATCTGCTGGCAATGATGAATTTAACTGGCCAAGGATCCCCTCTGGGTCTCTGTTCAGATGCTATATTTCATTTAGAGATTAAATTTATTGATAGTCTGAGTGAACATCTAAGAAAAGATCACTTTAAAGAAGCTTTGAACTACATTAAAAAAAAAAAAAAAAGAGAAAAGGAACAGCACAGGTGATTCAAGGTATTAATTCAGTGATGGCATAGAATTGTTGATTAGCTGGGAAACAATTACTTTTGAAAGCTCCAGCCTAAGCTTACATTCCAGAAAGCAAAAAATTAAAATCCAAACAAATAAATAAAGTAAGAAACCTAAAACCAGCAACAAGCAAACTACTTCTAATTTTCCAGAATGACCAAGGTTTATGCAGCAACAGCAAGATGAAATACCCTACAGGAATTGGAAAGCCAAAATACTAAATTGGCTTTCTTTAATACTGTCAGAAGCTGATTTTAATCTCTTCATTTTGCTGATAAAGAAAGGTTAGAAATGCCTATTGTTTTCCAGCCACAGCTTGGAAAACAAAGTAATTCAAGACTCAGAACTCAGCAATTTTTCTTCCTATCACAAATGATCTATAAGTTTCATTACTCTATGATTTTGATTCCTCAGGCAGAAATTCTGTTATATAAAATAAGCCTCCTGGAAATGGAAACAAAATCAGACATGCAGAGAATTCCAAGCAAACAAAAACATCTCACCACAAAGCCTTATTTCAGTTTATCTATTTAACTGTAGTCTGCCTGCAGAACTGCTACCCACTGTTGACTTGCCAGCAGGTGCTATATTCATTCAATTGGTTCATTCTTAAGCAGAAGTACTTTTCTTTTGAAATGAAAATAGTTAAAAAAACCCTGAATTTCTCACAACGAAGAACCAAGCAATCCAAACGCCCGCCTCTGGCAGCATAAACCATTTTCTTTTCATTGGTTGCCATGCTGAAAGCTGGTTTTCATCTCACTTACATGTTTGTACTCCTGCTGCACTGGAGGACAGGCATAAAGGTGTAAGTTATTGAAGATGAAGCTTATTAAAAAAAAAAAAAAGTTAAAAAATCAATATTTTTTTCCAAAAGAGGAAGTTGTAAAGTCTTCTGAATTATATTTTTCCTAGAGAGCTTATGAAGGACAGATGTTGTTGTCCCTTTTAACAGATTAGCTTCANTGAAGTATCATTAAGAAAAAAAAACCAGAAATACTAAACAACACAACATGAACTGTTTATTGTCAATGACTTTTAATTCACTGTGGCCCCATTCAAAAGTTGCTGTCATGATTAGTAAAGTAGCAAATCTGATACTCTTTTCAGCTGTTGTTTTCTGGGAATAAATACAATAATTCAGTAGTTATATATGTGTAGGTGGGCAAATACAGCAAATTATATTGTGAACAGCGGTAGCACAGGTAAGCAGTGATTGCTCCTAAATTGATTTTGATTTCATAGCTTTTCTCAGCTATACTGACCAAGTCAAAGAAAATTTTGAGAAGGCAAAAATATTGAGGAGGAAGGGTATCTAGTTAATCAGATTATAATTTCAGATGTATTTCCATTATGCAATGGAAAAACGTGTAGAAACTGCAGTTTTGCTAGAACAGGAAAAGAGCTTGAAGTAGGCACATTACAGGCTTTTTGTTTTGTTTATAGTACAGTGTGCTGTAACATAAAGCAGTTCATGACAACTAGTACATCTCAGAACTAAGAGGAAACTCATTGACCATTTCCTGAAGTAGGGCCAGAATCCAAGAAATTTGTTTCAGAAAGGAAGAAGAAATTAAAAAACATTTGAGACTCTGAACTCTGTATTTGTAATAAGCACAGAAATGAAACAACTCCAGAAAGAGGGGTTAAGGCTGCCCTGCAAGACACAGATTTCAAACAGCTGTCTCCCTGCTTGGGTATGCCAATTTGAGCAGATCTTCTTCCCTCCAGGAATTTCTTAATCAGTGGAACATTAAGTTACTGTTTTTTTCCCTGATTCCTGCTTACAGTAATTATTGTATATGTTATTAGAAAAACAAAACCAAACCAAACCAACAAACCAAAAAAAAAAAAAGGAAAGAAAAGGTAGAAAAAAAAATTGGATGGAAAGGGTACATGATATGAAAATGGGAGTATAAAAAATTAAATTGATGGAATGCTGAAAAACTCAGGTTTGAATACCTTTCTCCATCTACTTCTTTTATCTGTCTTTTGCCCTCCCAAGTTACCCCTTGAACACAAGGGGAAAGGAAAGAAAAATAAAACAGGCGTAATCTAAACCAACAAAAACTCTGATTTTGTTTGGTTGGTTGGTTAGTTTTTATTTGTTGTGTGTTTTGTTTTGAACAAGACTTCTTATATTAAGATACAAATTCTGATTTCAAATATCCCAACATCCATCTGAAAAATAGAAATGCCTCAGTCAAGTTTCAAACTGAATTTAAAGAGTAATATCTGCACTGCAGAAATATTAATCTAGAAACAAATGTTGCATCTATTACTCTCATATAATGTAACTTTAAAAATGTTAATGGCTGTGAGAAATTATCTGATTGAATTTGAGACTACCTATTTCCCATTACAAAGAGGACAGAAATATTCTATCAAAAATAACACATGAAGCAGTATATGCAATATGAAACCTTAATTAAAATATTCTGATTCTTCAGTACTTTGTCATATAAATGACTTAGTGGATCTATGTTATTCCCCTTTTTTTTTTTTTTTATTAAAGAGAAGTACTTAATGCACTTTCATAAAATTTCTTTACTTAGCCTCAAATGCAACAGTGGAGCTCACCAAGAAATTCATTTTTAGTGCCATGGCTCAAAGGGCACTGCCAGCCCTGGCTGACCCCACCCACTCTCCTGAGCATCTGCTCATTCTGTCCACAGCCCAGAATCCTTTAGTAGCCCTTGGTGCTGTCATTTACTGCCTCAGTGATGTTACTGGTTTGCCTAACGCTGTTCCTGTCTCCTGCAGTTCTGGTTCATAGACTACATTTCCTGTAAAGACCCTGAACTTCCACTGAGGACAACTTTATCTCCAGCTCTGTTTAGCCCTCCCTGCTCTTGGTCAGATTCTGTCCATGGCTCATCACCTTGCCTGCTTGGGACTGCCTACAGATCTTGTCACCATCTCCGGCCCAGCGCTTTTGAAAGCTGCACCCAATTGTGCTGGTTTGAGGCTAATTGGAATATTCTAATGAAAAAAAAATAATAGGTTGTGAAAAGAAAACAGTGGTGGTGTCTACTTCACTCATAGGCTTGCTGAGACGTGTAAGAACAAGAACACAAATATAGGTAAGATAGAGACTCTTGCTCTCTGGGAGCTGGTTTGTCTTCTGGCCTCTCTGCTGAGTAACCTAACTAATCACTCTGCTTCTGACCCCCCTTGCCCATCCTCACCTTGCAAGTAAGGAAGACTCTGGGGTAAGGGTTGGGGGTAACTCCCAAACCATCACACCAATCCATGATGGTCCTTCCAGTAATTGTAGGTGCCTTTGGTGCCTAGCTGCTCCTCCTCTTCTGTGGGACAGCCCTACTCTTGCAACTCCCAAGCACTGCTCTCTTTAAAAATATATAAATATATTCAATTAAACCTGACATAAAGAATGGACTGGGAAATAGAGATTCTTCATCAGTAAAACTGTTGATTCACTTTCTATGTATTTCTATTAGCTCTCTCAGTGTTTATGAACAATAAAATAAAGATGACCATATTGCATAATCTTTTAACTGATGTACAGGAGAAAAACAGGAACTTAGACACAGGTGAAGTAAATTAGAATCCTGTCCCTGAATTCAGTTTAATCACAAATTCTTCAGGAGGATTTATGTCAACCTTAGAGTTAAGTTCCTTATTCTATCTAAAGCTGAGTGCAACTGAACTTATGCTTCAATACTAGGTCCTCCTCTCCATCACTTAAGAAATTTTTCTTTTTGAAAGACAACAATGATGATGATGATGGTGATGATGATGATGATGATGATGATGTTTTCAAGGGGCAGTAAAAATGTCACTGATCTGTCAGAACAATGTACAATTATGACACCAATTCCAACCCTCTAATAAAAAAAAGGAACTGTTGCTGTCTGTCAAAAGCTTCACAATCACTTTGTCTGGGCTTGATTTGTTCACTGTAAATACACTGCTCACTCTATTTCTATACACTAAAAACGGCCAGGAAAATATTTTCACAATTGTATTTAAATGTTAACATCACAAAATAGTTTCAAAGGCTTACTTCTGAGTTTTAAGTTATAATTATTTGAGGCTCTGGATTAAATCCTTTGAAGTCTAACGAAGTAAACTTCCCTGGTGTTACTTTCATTAAACAAAAGCATAGATGAATAGATTTTTGTTTGTTTTTTGTTGTTGTTGTTGGGTTTTTGTTTGTTTTTTTAAATTATCAAATTCAATAAAATGCAGTTATGCAAAGAATACACTGGAATAATACTGAATTACTGTACTGTGAGTTAGGGCTAGGCTGGCCTTCAGTCAAATGACAGATGCTCTATTTAAGCCTGCTCCCTTCCCAAAGAAGAAGAGAAAGGGAGTGAAAGGGAAAGACTTATGAATTAGAAAACTAAAATGGCCTTAATGAAAATAATCACAACAAAACAAAATGTATAAAAACCTAATATCAAACCCAACCCCACTAATGGCAATTACATCACTGTAATGATGGTGTGGGTGGGCACTGGGGAAATCTCAGACTGGAGTCTGTGGCAGACAGAAACTGTATTAAGGAGATGGAATCCCAAACTAGATTCAGGAACAGACTGGGATTGAAGGCAGAATGGATAGAGTCCTTCCCACACACCAGTCATTGAAGAAGAAAGCTTGACCCTTGCAATCCCTCAGCTTTATAAGGAATATGACATATGGAATGGAATATCTTATTGGTCAGATTAAGGTCAGCTGTTTTTTCCACTCCTTCCCACAGAAGGAGTATCTCCAGCCTGGTACACAAGATTGAGCAGTGGCCTTGGTCTCAATAGGAGCAAGTATAAGGAAGAGCCTTTCTGCATGTCAATCCTTGGTAGCAACTATGAACATCAAGCATTATCACTACTAGAAGCAGATACTGTAAAAATGTACTGTTAACTTCAGAAAGTGCAGTTACTTAGAAGTGACTTAAATGAAGAGTAAAATAACTTAAGAGAAATAATTCCGTTAAAATAATAAAGCAGCATAAGTCAACTCTTAAGGACGTCACTTTTCAAATGATATCTCAGACCATGTTTCTAGCCACAAAGTTTTGTTGTTTCCTGCCAGTGTTTGTTCACACTCTTGTTTTGGAAAAAAAAGTAACTAAAATATCAATGAAGTCCTAAATAAGGAAAAAATGCTATAAACTTCTGTCTAGGCAAGTATTTTTTTTCTTTAAACATAACATACTAGCCCAGTCTTAGCCAATTCTATCCATTTTATAACATTATGCCATTATCCTTTTTCTTTTCACTAATTGTTTCCTAAGGTTCATCATATGAGGCATTCTGGGTCTCTTGAGCTTCCTTGTATTTTGAAAAGCAGTCAACCTTGTGTAAATCCTTGCAATATTTAACCCTGAATAGGACTTAAGCCAAGATGTCCATGAAGACATAATTCTATTACTCCCAACTGTATCTTGCATTTTTTTTATATTCCTATTTAAAGAAATTTGAAAAATGTTAAACATATGAAAGAGGTCTTTCTGAAGAGTTTACAACTGGTATTTTATTCCCATACCCTTTAAAATATGCAGAATCAGACAAACGATACTAAATATAGATAAAAATATTTTCATATTGAATGTCTGCTATTTGTACTAAGAAATTTCTAGAAGAGAGCTAAAGTTACTTTCACATCTTTCATAGTTGGATAGAAACATAACACCTTAATTTTTTTTTTCCTTCATGAATGTTTTTTTTTTAATATAAATGAAATAATCAAATTCAAGTCCAAGTTAAAGTTACAATGCTTAATGGCACCTATTTATTTCAATCTGTAAATTAACTTTGTAAATCTTACATAAAAGCATATTTGGGCTTGACTAGGGACTATCCAATAGTGATCATTAGACAGTGAGTATTGCATTAAGGCTTGGAACAGCCACAAGGGATACAGAAAAAGCAAAAATTCTGCAGAGATAACAGGTAATTTGTAGAAATGTGTATCCATTTGGATTCCCTTAGAAGTTCCCCATTTGGCAGTCAAACCATTGAGTTTAAAAAACACCACTTAAATTGAAAGATGAAAGTAAATAATGATAAGCTGACGGATCAAAGTGTTGTCTTTAGTCGGTTTTGCTTTTGATCCTTGTTATACTTTACAGATCTTGCTGAACAGCAAAAAAAAATTCTTTTTTTTTTTTTTTTGTAAAAGACAAAATGAAAATACATTCCACTAGAATGTTAAATTAAATCTTTCCAAACAAAGCTAAACAAGATTAACTCACCTATGTCCAAAAGCAATTAAATATGCACAGATTTTGCTGATTTTTCTTAACTCTGGGAAAAGGCACAAATAAGCTTCGACATAATACTGAGTCAAGAAAAAATAAGATATTGCTATATATAATAAATGCACATGCTAACAAGGAACAGCTATGTTAGAATACTTTTTTTAATGCTGAGCCCACCATTACCAGAGAAGCTCACAAAATAATGATAGCTCTTTAAATTAGGAAAACACAATATCATTTCATTGCAGAGGAGTAGTTCACCTACTTGTTTTCTATTTTAAACATTTCAGATTAAAAATCAAAATGTCTGCACTCAGTTGCAAAGCGGCTTAGAAAAATGTCAAGAACACAAAGCGCTGAAATAATCAACTTAGCAAAAGACAGCCCATAAAAGATGTAAACCAGCACTCTGAGTTTCAAAAATGCAAATTTTCCAATGTATACTGATGGTATTACAATGGGTTTCTGTTGTGAGAGATTTGTGCTTGTTATCATCCCATAGTCTCACAAGTACTTGGAAGTCAAGAAGAAAAGGAATCACTGGAGAAAAACCGAAGTCAGCAGGCATACAGTACTGCCACTCAGAGAAAATACAGTTGACAGGACTGATACAGGAGATCCCAGAACAGCATTATAAATATTTCAATAAAAAAAGGGACTCAAGATTAAAACAAACAGACACCCCGCACCGCAAATGAATANGATGGTGTCTGATGAGAGCAGAGTGTCTTTAGTGTCTTCCTAGAGCAGCTGTTCCTTCATTTTTTTGACAGGAGTTCTAGGTAATCTCACATACTTAAGATCATATTGCGTTATGACAAGTACATTATAATTATATTTGAGTAAATATATATTTAATTTATAATTACTATTTAAACAATAGGGCATTATGGATCAAATCTATTTTATTAACTGTGTGTAAATATTGAATTATTTATTATTAGAATGCAGAAGGTCTGGCAATGTGACTACAAGTTTAAGTCAAACAAATTAGTATCTCTTTGGTATTTTTGAGAGGCATATACATAAATGGGGTAACTAATGCAGCAGGTCTGTCCTCTGTAGAAACAGAGACTGAATTTGAGGGCAGATTTAGAATATAACAGGAAAATGATTCAAGCTTTAATGAGTAAATTGCTATTTTCATTCAAATAAAACCAAAATCAAACACTGGGAATAAAACTGCATTTCAGCTCATAAGTAACAGTGCTACATGTGACTGTTGTTATATGATACCAACAAACTTGTTTCAGTCTGATGAAACTGCAACCACAATGTGGAAAGGTTTTATTTTTATTTTTCATCTGTATATGGTGGAAGAGAATCATAGAATCATAGAATGGTAAAGTTGGAAGGGACCTCAAGGATCATCTAGTTCCAACCCCCTGCCATAGGCAGGGACACCTCCCACTAGTACAGGTTACTCAAGAACACATGTATCAATTTCAAAAATACTTTACTTTTAAACAAAGGATATATAAATAGTGACTGTTGAAAAAGTTCTGGAAGATAGTATCTCGGTTTGTTTTTTTGTTTTTGGTTTCTGTGGTTTTGTTGGGTTTTTTAAATCTTTATAGCCCACTCAGTTCTTATATATCTGCAAATAATTTTTGTATAAGTGATAAAAATCCTAAAGCAATTCAAAATCATAATCTAAATGGAAAGCCATGAACAATACATGTAGATTAATACTAAGATATATGCTTCTGTGTCATATGTTTAACCTTGAAAATGAACAAAAAATTAAACACTCTTCTAATGACCACTTCAGCTATATAGAAGTTATTTTATTACCATTATACTGTTTTCATTATTTGTCTGCTACAATACTTGACTGAAAAAGTGCCACTTTTTGTCCCCTATTTTTGATAAATTTCAATTAATTACAAAATAAGTTAATTGAATTTGTCTAACATTACTGAGTAGACAATGTAACCTGTTTACCTTCTCATAAAATTAAGCTGAATTGCAGCATCCATTCCATTGAAAATAATTACCATTTTCAGCAGAGGCCAAACATAGAGGAAATAGAAAATGATGAACACAGCATATTTGTGATACAATAGTGTAATTACTTAGCAAAACATTACAAGAAGATTTATTTTTTCCTCTTGAATTAAATATCCAAATGAAGTTGTATTTTACTCTAAGTACTTCATTAATTTTGACAATTATTTTCTTTGTTGAATTCTTACAATACTCTTATTTGTTACTTCTTACATGTTCAGTAGAGCTTTCTATTTCAACATCATAGTTGTAATAAATCTTAAAGGCCAGCTATGAACTAGAAACAATTAAGAATCTTGAATGCATTACCCTTCTCATAGACCATAGAGCTCAACATCATCTTATTTTAGTTGTGAACAGCTAAGTATACCCATATTCTGACCATGTTACTTTCACAGCTCCCTACAACAAGCTAAGTCCAGGTAATTAAAAAATCATCACAATAAATGAAGAGAACTTAGTTTCATTTTCTACCACAGTGAATATTTTGAGAACAAATCCATCTCCTCCCTTGGATAACAGTAATGATGAAGTATGAAAACAAGAAAGGGATATAAAAAACTGATCAGAAGTCAACACTGAGGAGAAAAACAATAGGGAAGACTGTGTTGAGGTTTTTTTGTTTTTGGTTGGTTTTTTTTGTATCTGAGATTGCCCTCAGAAGCACTTTTAGGATTATTATTGAAAGTTCCATGAGCTCTGTGGACATTAAAAAAAAAAAAAATCACAAATGACCAATATTGTGCAAAATGTAGTAGGTGACATGAGAAACATTGTCAAATTCTAGACTACCAATATATAGTTTGCCATAATGTCTGTTATGCATTTCTCTTACTGTTTACAGAATTTGCTAAGTCAACAGATTATGGTGCCTAGTTACTAGTGGTGTCCCCCAGAATTCAGTACTGGGGCCTGTTCTCTTTAATATCTTTGTCAATGATCTGAATGAAGGGATTGAGTGCACCCTCAATAAATTTGCAGATGACACTGAACTTGGTGGCCATGTCTATCTGTTAGAGGATAGGGAGGTTTTGCAGCAGGACCTCTGCAGGTTAGACTGACAGGCTAAGGCTAACTGTATGGAGTTTAACAAGGCCAAGTGGCAGGTCCTCCATCTGGGTCACAACGACCCCATGATAAGTGTCCTGGCAGGGCAGAAAACCTGCCAGACTGTTTTTGGCCACTGCTCTCCTCCTCCCCTGTCAGGGTCCAGGAGTTGAGTCGATGAGCAGACTAAACAATGGGGATTGGCATCAGCAAAACTGCCCTGAGGGCTAGCAGCCAGCACCACATGTCAGGTGTCTTGTGCAGCCCCTCCACAAGGGGCACAAAACTTTGAATTCTTGGTGGAAGGTCCAAATTATACCTACAATACATATCTAAGACATGTCCTAAACACCTACCTGAATACCCACCTTCCTCCTCCCCCCGCCGGCCCCCATTCTTCCTGGGTGGAAGAAGTGGGACAAAAGCCTTGGCGCCTCTCAGTCTACCACAGAGACACCATATTTGGCCTTGTTTTGAACCCTGCTTTGTCTTTGGTAAACACAGGTCAGGGATGTGCATCTCCCTTGGTGAAATAACCTAGGATTGGTTCTAGGGGTGTTTTTATCTGTTGCTACTGGTCAAAGATACTCATCAAAATGGTTAAAATCCCAGCCAACTTGTTTGTTAGCTGCTGCCACCTCGTTTTTTGTCCACTACCTGTTTGCATTGCTGCGCATCGTGCGTAGCAGGGGATTTGCCTCCCCTGTGCATGGCAGACCTGACCCTGCCTGTCTTCTGCACTGAGTCAAGGGACTGAAACGCTTGCCCCATGCTGCAGCTGCCCACTTGAGCTCAGCCCAGCCTGAGTCCGTTTGACTCTGGCTGAGTCTAGGTGATGACTTAGCAATGGCCTAGCAACAAGTTGCGACACCAACACTGGGACTTGCTGGTCTGCTGCTCCAGCCTGAGCGCTGACTCCTTTGCTATACACAGCACCCAACAGGACTGCTGCAGCCCCTAAACCTGGATCCTGTTTCACCCAGGTGGATGACCACTCTGATGACCTCCTGAGAGCCAGGGAGGATTTGCCCCGTGTCCGTGGATCTCCTTAAGACAACCTGCTCAATTGGAGCTAGGCAAGCAGCAGAACGCCACTGCACCATCACCACATGGAAGGCCACCACATGGCTGGGACTATATTTTTCCTCGTTTATACTTCTACATATACCTTTGGATTACAAATATTGAGACTCTGACCAGTGAGTAAATTAAGTCCCTTTTCTAAAGTTTGTGAAAGTTTACATTTAACCTTTAAGTGGCGGTTTGTGCTGCAAGACTTCCCAGTTGTTCAAATTTTCTAAAACCTTTCCTAAAATCATTTAAATCAATCTGATTATATATATACCTTCTGCAAAGATAGTTTTACCAACTGCATAATAGAATCTGTGTGTGTTAATTGTAAATAAGTTTGGATAAATTTTCATTATATATTTAATAAACTATTTAATAATTTTATGTTGGCCTCATTACAATTCATTTCTAATCCGGATTCAACCCCTCCTTCACAATTCATTGGCCAAAAGAAGTGATGCCTGTGCCTATTCGCCAGTTTGATTTTCAAAAGGCATATTCAAAAATCAGTTACCTCATTGCTGTCTACAACTACCTGAAAAGAAGTTGTAGCCAGGGAGAGGTCGGTCTCTTCTCCCAGGCAACCAGCAACAGAACAAGGGGACACAGTCTCAGGTTGTGCTGAGGGAGGTATAGGCTGGATATTAGGAGGAAGTTCTTCACAGAGAGAGTGNGCCATATTGGGTGAAGCCATAGGCTTGCTTTATCCTTTTTTGGGCAGATCACGGGCCCTGCACAAGGCAATCATGTGCCCCCTAGCAACCACAGGTGATGGACAGGCCCCGGACCCCAGACTTAGTGGCGCCAGGTCCTTTGTCCCTTTTCCCGCGGTTGCTCTCTCCCCAAAACAGCAGAAAAACATGTCTGCACAAGCCAGGACATGTACAAGCCCAAGAGGCCTGTTTAGGCCTACCACGACAAATGGGCTGCCCAGAGAGGAGGTGGAGTCACCGTCCCTGGAGGTGTTCAAGAAAAGACTGAATGAGGCATTTAGTCTAGTTGATTGGATAGGGCTGGGTGATAGGTTGAACTGGATGACCTTGGAGGTCTCTTCCAACCTGGTTCATTCTATGATTTTATGATTCTATGATTCTATGATTCTATGATTTTTTCCCTTGGGATCATAATCACAGTTTTTGGAAGTATCTTTGTATAGGGAACTTACTCAGACACCAACATGTCATGAGTACATATGCTAGAGTTAATGCTAAGGCTCCCTAAGTGTAGTTAGAATTTTTCCTGGTTTTGCATTCCTATTTTCCAAGTTCTGATTGTTGAAACTCTTTAATTCCATGTTGATAAATACCCTGTGTGCAACTACTTATTGTCGACCGAAAATACAAATGAATCTTATAGGATTTCCCCAATTTTGAATATTAATAAATAATATTTTATATTTATATGCAAAAATAATATTAATAATTGATATTTATACTCATTTTGTAACAGTAAGCTACAGACTTGTGGATGTGTGATTGGAAAGCTGTGATTTGGAGAGGGACCTGGGGCTAATGGTTGGCAGTAAATTAAATATGAGTCAGCAGTGTGCATCCTGGCTTGTGTTAGAAACACAGTGGCCAGCAGAAACAGGGAAATGATTATCCCCCTGTACTCAGCACTGTTGAGGCCACATCTCAGGTGCTGCATCCAAATTTAGGTCTCTTGCTACAAGAAAGACATAGAGGTGCTGGAGTGAGTCCAGAGAAGGCCAACAAAGGTGGCGAAGGGTCTGATGAGAAGGTTTCATAAGGAGGGTCTAAGGGAACTGGATTTGTTTAATCTAAGGAGAGACCTGAAAGGTGGGTGTTGGTCTCTTCTCCCTAGTAACAAGTGAAAGGATTAGAGAAGTGGCCTTAAGTTGCACCAAGGGAGGTTCAGATTGAATATTAGAAGAAAATTCTTCACTGAGAGAGTTATCAGACACAGGAATAGGCTTTCCAGAGAGACGGCTGAGTCATCTTCACTGGTGGTGTTTAAACAATGCATAGATGTAGTGTTATGGCAAATGATTTAGCAGTTGAGTCAGTAGAGTTAGATAGTGGCCTGACTCAATAATCTTGAAGATCTTTTCCAACTGAAACAGTTGTGTGATTCTAGGAACAATTCTAGATACGGCAAAATTGACTTCATATAAATCATGCCTTTTACTAATGTATTCTTATCAGCATATGTTTTTATGCTTTAAATACTAAAATTAAATTGCTTAGTTTGTTACTTAGCTTTCCAATACAGTGAAACCTCAATTTAAGTGATAAAATGCAGATAATAATTGAAAATACATCTATCTGTATCCTGTTTTGGAGCAAATAGAATTTTAATCAAAGTAGTTACATAGTGTCCTGTTATTTATAATTAACATCAGAAGTCTTTGTAATCTTTATTGCTAAATGCCCTTAGAGAAAAAGCATGAAACATCTGAATGTTTTTTATACCTTCTTTACTTTTAGGAGAAAAGAAAGTACTTTGCTTTTTGCACATTTTGACATCATAAAATATACTGATTACCATAATCTAATTTTGCTTACCACATCTGTCTATGTAGTTATCACCATTCTGGAACTTGCACAGAATTCTGCCTCACTTTGATGCTTCACACACTAACGTTTGAACTCCAGAATCTTTTTCTTCAGAACTCTTATTGTGTCCCTCACGAGACACTTCTCACTTCTTTAATTTCTGCTTCTGGAATTACACAGTAGCTATTTGGGTCACAATATTTTATAGTGCTTAGAAATGGTAAAAATAATCAACTCCTATTTCTTCAATAATTTTCATTCCTTATTAAATGAATCAAAAGAGTTCTGATGAAAAGCAACATGAAAAACTCTTTCCAGTTAATGTGCTTATCCAGTAATTGAAATTATCTAGTACTTCATGTGATTAATAATTTACTTTGATTCTTCTGATTTGTCTGCCATGCATCCATTCTTGCAATTTGGCTGTCCTGTAGCTATATGCTTTTTCCAAACAGTAAGTTTTTTGAGTTGATTACTGTATTGCATTATATAGAAGATAACATTTTGAAATGCAAACAAATAGTCACAAATCATTCCTACTTACAAAAAAATACAGTAGTATATATATGTATCTGTGTGTGTGTGTGTGTGTGTGTGTGTGATGGCAAACTATATAATAGCAATGACTGCCTGATACAGGGAGAGTAATAAAGATGGAACCACTCTTCTTGCCTGATGACAAGCCAAGAGACAACAGGCACAGACTGAAACACAGGAAATACTCAATTTTTGATCAAACTGCTGCAGCTGAATCTGCTTTAAGGGAGGACGATAGACTGGGCAATTGCCAGGGGTCCCTTTATCATAGAATCACAGAATCATAGAATGGTAAGGTTGGAAGGGACCTCAAGGATCATCTAGTTCCAACCCCCTGCCATAGGCAGGGACCCCTCCCACTAGTACAGGTCACTCAAGGCCTCGTCCACCCTGGCCTTGAACCCCTCCGGGGAGGGAGCAGCCACAACCTCCCTGGGCAACCTGTGCCAGTGCCTCACCACCCTCACTGTTAAGAACTTCCTCCTGACATCTAGTCTAAATCTGCCCTCTACCAGTTTAAACCTGTTGCCCCTAGTCCTGTCACTGGAAGACCTTATAAATAGTCCCTCCCCAGCCTTTCTGTAGGCCCCTTTTCAATCTCAAAAATTCTATAATTCTATCCAACTTAGCATAATTAAGTGAAACATTTATATTTTGTTTACTTGGAGTAACAGAAGTTTGATGCTTCCTGAGTCATTGAAGACAAATACATTAAAATGCATAGAAAATGTCCTGAAGGCATAGAAACAAAACAGAAAAAAATAACCTGAAATACTCTACTCTTGCCTCAAGAGTGGGTTGGGAAATTCACCCTCCAGTTGGAATTTTACCAAAGCAGCTCAGATGGATTGGAATTAAGATGAAGCTATATTTACAGCAAAGCTAAATTTACAAACATATATACACAACATATTTACATGTATTTACAATTGTATACAATTGAGAAATAATACAGATATCCAAATTCTCCTCTAGGACAAAGAAAGTCCAGAAGGAAGCCAATGCCACCTTCTCTCTCCTAGACAGAAAACAACCAGCAAAGCTTATGTGTTATCTGGTAAGCTAAGGTTAGTGGAAGAGATTAGAGTGGAGAGAAGGAGAAGCAAAGGGAACAAGCGACCAAGAGCAAAGAAGAAAGGATTGTTTGTACTTTGGGTTTTTATCCCTCTTAGCAAACCAATGAATGATATAGACTTTATCATTATTATTCTTTTATAATCAATGATCTAATTTCTCTTATTAGAATATTCCAATGAAGCTTAACCAGCACCTATTGATACCAGTGAGATCAGTTATATGAATTGATGATAACGGAATTTTAAATAAAAATTATCTTTTTTTTCAATAAGCGTCCTGCAGTGGGGTGGAAAAAAAATAAATATGATACATTTTGCAATAGAAATAAATTTTTTAAAAAAGCCTTTGTCAGACACTTACCAATTTCACAGAATGCTCAGAATTTCTAAGCATTTTTAATGCATATAACATCAAATTTTGATCAATTTATAGAGTACGCCTGAATTTCTATGTGTGACAAATCATTAGTTTTGAGGATTTTAATTCAATAGTGAAGACCAAAGCACAGTTTTAGACCTAAGATCACTAACCTATGTAATTCTTGAACCAATACACAAAAGGAGTATATTACTGCATTAATGACCTTAATGAAAATGCTTCGGGCATCAGATTGACTCATATTTAAGAGTCTTACTGACGTCAGTAAAACCTGGCATTTATTGCAATGTTATCTGCTAACATTTCCTTCTACACAAAAGAAAACTGGAGTGCTTTCTGAGAGTGAGATTTCCTAGATCCTTTCAACCCCAAACTATTCTATGATTCTGTAATGCAGAGAACACTCTGCCAACACAAACAAATAAAAGCTTCTGAACACCAAAGATGTATGAAAGTGGAAAGGGGATAGCAGCAACAATGAAAATGTGCTTGAAGAGATTTGGGAATTTTTAAATTGCTCCTGCTGCATACTCCTACCTGCTAGGGAAGACTAAATGTATAGTTATGAAGATCTCAAGCACACAATCTCTTCACATACCTATTTCTTTCACATATTAGATAAACAAGAGCTAATCATTCACTTGGCAATTTTGTCTCAGAAATCTTAGGGAAAAAATAATTACAGAAGGCTCAGACAGCAGAGGCCATGGACATCTGTAGCAAGAATCAGAGCATTTACTGCCACCTGGCTATTCACAAGTCATTTTAGGTAGCAATGCCTGTGAACAGCACAATTACTCTAAACAAAATTAAATGAAAGTTACTGTTGAGCTACTCTCTTTTCAGTTTCCTTCCCCAACCACTGCACCATTAAAAGATCAGCATTTAGGAATGGCAGACATTCATCTGTACTGTAGCACTAGGGTTGATCAGGAAAGAGGTAGAAGAAACACCTGAGAGCAAGGAGCATCCCCTTTTAGCAGCCACCTCTATTTATCTATCTTAAAAGTAAAATAGCTTAGAAACTAGCTGAAAATGCTTGATTTCTAGGCAGTTAAAAGGTATTAGAAATTCTGTTTTATCTAAGATGTCATCTCTCACAAAAATGTAAGTTGATGCAGATGCAAACCCACCATCAGTGAAGGAAGAGTTGGTGTGTCCACTATTACAGGAGCTTGACTCACACAAATTGATGGGCCCAGATGCCATTCTACTGAGGACGTAAAGAGAACTGGCAGACATCATCATGAGGCTGTTCTCCATTGTCTTTAAGAAGTTGTGGAGATCAGGTGACATCCCTGAAGACTGGAAGAAGGCTGTCATCCCCTTGTATAAGAAGAGTTCCAAGGAGGACCCAGGGAATTGTAGACCCATTCCCAGAGAAGTTTCAGTCCCTGGGAAACGTATGGAACAAATCTTTCTGAGGACTGTCCCAAGTTAACTGAAGCATGTGATTTAGAAAATCCAACATGTATTTACCAGAGGCAAATGGTGCTTGACAAACCTGATTGTCTTCTACAACAAAGTAACTTGCTTAGTTGATGCAGAGCAATGTTGACCTGGACTTCTCCAACACTTCTGACATGGTCCTTCACAAACTTCTAGAGGAATTTACGGCCTAAACAAGTGATGTGTCTGGTGGGTATGGAACTGACTGACAGGTCAAACCCAGAGCGTGGTAGCAAATAGTCCTTTCTCAAACTGATGACCAGTCACAAGCTGGAGAGCAGCACTGTGGAAAATGATCTGAGAGTCTTGGTGGCCAACAAGCTTAACATGAGCGAATAGTGTTCTGCAGTGGCAAAGAAAGACCTGCTGTATGAAGAAAGGCTGAGGGAACTGGGTTTATTCAACCTTGAGAAGTGAAGTCTCAGGGGAGACCTTATTATGACATACCAGTACATAAAACATGGCTACCAGGATGGTGGAGTCTCCCTTTTTCAAGGAATCACATGGAAAACACAAAGACAAAGGCTAATGGGTATGAGTTGCTCCTGAGGATATTCTGACTGGCCTCCAGAAGAAACTCTTTTATCATGAGCACAGTTAGACATGGAATAATCTCCCAAGGGAGGAAGTGGGTTCCCCTACATTAGACAGTTTTAAGACTCAGCTTGGCAGGGTGCTGGGCCACCTCATTTAGATTGTACTATTACCTAGAAAGGTTAGATCAGATGATCCTTGAAGTGTCTTCCAACCTGGCATTCTATGATTCTAAACTGTGACCTGTGTATGAGTCCATGCAGGATCAGGACACTCTGAAGTCCACGCCACAGCAGATACATCTCAAAGTATCTGTAGCCATGCTTATGTCTGTGCTGGAACAGGTATACGTTGGAAGGGATTGTGGCCCAAGGATAAGTCCATGCTGGAAAAGGTACACCTCAAAGCATCTGTGGCTGTACATGGAGGACCTCAAAAGTGTGTGTCTGTGGATAAACCCGAGGCACAGCAGATACTTCTCTGGAGGGATTGCAGCCGTGTATAAGGCTGTGTTGGTGTATGTTTACTTCTGAAGGGATTAAGGCTGGGGCTAAGGCTATACTGGAGCAGGTATATCCATGAAAGCATCGTGGCCCAGAGATAAGCAAGTTCCAAGTTTTTGAAACTAACAGAGCCTGATGAAACATGAGGTTTAACAAAGCCAAGTGCTGGATCCTGCACCTGGGTCACACTAACTGACAGACAGGGGGCAGAGTGGCTGGAAAGCTGCCCAGGAGAAAAGGACCTGGGAGTCCTGGTTGACAGCCATCTCAACATGAGCCAACAGTGTACTAAGGTGGCCAGAAAGGCCCACACCATCCTGGCCTGTATCAGGAATAGTGTGGCCAGCAAGAGTAGGGAAGTGATCATGCCTCTGTACTTGGCACTGGTGAGCCTGCACCTTGAATACTCTATGCAGTTTTGGGCCACTCACTACAAGAAAGTAGTAGTTCACCAGTTTTGTTGCTGGAGCATGTCCAAAGAAGGGCAGCAAAACTGGTGACGGAATAAGTCTTACAAGGAATGACTGATGGAAGTGGGATTGTTTAGTCTGGAGAACAGGTCACCCAAGGCCTCATCCGACCTTGCCCCAAACACCTCCAGGGAGCGAGCAGCCTCAGCCTCCTTGGGTAACCTGTGCCAGTGTCTCACCACCCTCACTGGAAAGAATTTCCTCCTAACATCCAGTTTAAATCTCCCCTCTGCCAGTTTAAACCCATTGCCCCTTCTCCTGTCATTGCAAGACCTTGTAAATAATATTTTATTATAAGATATTAATGTGTAATGCCTCTTCCAGCTTACAGATTTTGCTTATGTTGGATGAACTATTTAATTGCAAGTACAATCCACAGAAAGCTAATACTTTGAATTCTGCTCTATTTGCAGTTTGTTAGCTTTTACTGGGTCATTCTGTATACAGATGTCATAAAGGCAGAATGTCAAGTTCTATCAAAATAAGCTAAGATAAAATAAAAAGTTATACTTATTTTATAATAAAAGCATTATGCATGGAGTTAATCAGAGGTATTTGATCAGCAGGAATTTAATCAAGCCCTTAAAATTTAATTATCTAGTCTACCAGAAATTATTTGATCACAGCCTAATGCTGCTAATAAATTATGTAAATCGTTTGATTTGCATTTTTCTTTTAGGTTTGATAGTATACTCTTGATTTTACCTTTCATAGAATCATAGAATCATAGGATGGTAAGGTTGGAAGGGACCTCAAGGATCATCTAGTTCCAACCCCCTGCCATAGGCAGGGACACCTCCCACTAGTAAAGGTCACTCAAGGCTTCATCCAATCTGGCCTTGAGCACCTCCAGGGAGGGAGCAGCCACAACCTCCCTGGGCAACCTGTGCCAGTGCCTCACCACCCTCACTGGAAAGAACTTCCTCCTGACATCCAGTCTAAATCTCCCCTCTGCCAGTTTAAACCCCTTGCCCCTTGTCCTGTCATTGCAAGACCTTTGCTTACCCAACTGTCATTTACCAGCTTTCATTCCAACACTCAAACATATCTTGACAATTTTGAAGTGCCTAAATTTCTTGCCACCCGTATTTTTAAGCTACTGTAGCTACGTTGCAATTTCTCTAAACTACATTTTCTCAAAACAAGATTCACCTTAATCTGATCCATGCCATAGGCATGCTCAGTCTTTAGTTGCTAGATAAAAATGTTGATATCTGTTCTATGCAATGACTCAATCTTCCATGTTTGTCAAATCATGTTCACAGCTGATCACAGGAACAATGAATAGCGTGATTGTGTATGGTCCAAATTAATGACTACTCCTAATATTCAGCTTTTCTAACTGTGTGATTGCTTCTCAATTAAGTTTAACTCTAGCATGCACCTTTATCTGGTTTAGCATTATGCCACATATTCTTTTAGACAAACTGATTAAAATTCACCTCAAACTGTAAACGTTTTGTTTCTATTATTGTTCTAAAAACATAATCAAAATAAGGACCCAGAAGAGAGAAAAAACATAAGTGAATGATATACACCATGTCATACAAAATTAAAAAAAAATGTGTACAATAAAAAGAAAAAAATCAATATGTGTATAAGCAAATATGAACTTTCACAGCAGATTTTGACCCATAGCCAACTCTCCATATGCACACATACACATGATCATCTACAAGGTCACTATGGCAGATGATCTAATTTGCACCTTCTCCTAAGAAATATTTTAACAGAATCCTTCCTAATAACAGCAGAAATGAAAAGAAGAAAACTTTAAAAATTAGTTGATTGAAACTGCAATCTCTTGAACTTCGCTCTCGAGATCTTCAATAGAAAGAAGAATCACTCTGTCATCTCTCCACCTGCTTTCATCTGCTCTCTGGGGTTCTTCCTGCTGTGAACATCCTAAAGGCTATTTCTCCTCTGAGTATGTAGATCTCTTTGTAAGATGCCATTTTAAGCACTTAACATTCTGTGCACTTGAGTGCACTTATCATTTGCTTCTTGCTGCAGCTATAAATAACGTTAAGAGAATGTCAGTGTCTAGATGCTTTATCCACACATATGCTATGGGATCAGGAGCATTATCAACATTTATCAACATAACATTTGGAGTTTTCACTCTGCTTTCCTTTGGCAAACAAGTGCTGCTACAAATGTTTTTCTCTGGACAAAGTGGCATTCAATTATTCAAATTATTTCAGGCTACAATAGTTGTACATTGTCGATTTCACTAAATTAATGCTGAAGGCTGTTAAGATCTTTAACAGATTTTAATTCACTGCTTAAAAAAAGAAGCAGATATGGCTAAATTATTAAAACCAAGCAAAAATATACATAGCTTATTAAACTAATAAAGGTTCACTTGAAGCTGAACAACTCTGTTGTAGTCCAGACTACATATTATATAACATAATCAGATGTTAATGTTAATTTCAAAAATAATAAAATATAAAAATATGATGGATCATGTTGCTTGCTATGGAGCAACTCAACACAGAATCATTTGTGGGAGCTTTTCAGAAGAAGCATTTTCTGTAGGTGAGAGTAGGACAAAATTATTTCAAAATGTATATATGATGTAAACAAGAGAAGGAAAAAAAATTAAAATTAAGTCAGAGATCCTCTGTTCTATATCCTGTTTAAAATGAAATTACTATGTACCTGAAATCACATCCCTTCTACATTTGAAGAAGTTTTGCAGGTATCTCTGCAAAACTCAAATGAAAATCATGTTTTTCAATATTGACATTTTAAAAAGCTCTGAAAAGCCCTGAATTCCCTTAATTAAATTATTTAGGTACAAGATTTTAACATCTTTACTCAAATGAACTACCCTGTGCTTAGAGGCCTGTCTTCTGAAGTCAATTAGTCTTTGATGAGTCTTTGTACCAGACCCAAAACCCATAATGGTTTTAATCAAATGCTCTGCCCAGTGGAATATTTACAGAAGTTTCTTTAATCCCAAACAAAACTAGTCTGCACTATGAATGAGGCTTTCAAAAAATGCCTCTCACAGACTATCTTCTTCCACATAGTAATATCCTTCTGGCAGGAACCGAGTTTTTCTTTTTATTTGAGGTTCAGTATTGATACTTGACTGTTTTGCAAGGAATACCTGATGAAGCAATGAGATTTTCATTTCCCCAAACAGTGACATTCTCAGCATAAAGAAGAGTGAAGAGCAAAGTGGCATAATCACCTCTGTCTCTTGGCCACACATCTTTTGATATGGCCCAGAATGTGATTTGCCTTCTGGGCTGCAAGTGCACACTGACTGCTCATGTCCAGCTTCTCTTCCATCAGCATCCTCAAGTCCTTTTCCATATGGCTGCTTTCTGTCACCTCATCCCCAAGGATTGTTCCAGTCCAGGTGCAGGAAACTGCACTTGCTCTTGTTGAACCTCATGAGGTTCACCTGTGCCCACCTCTCCATCTTGTCCAGGTCCCTCTGGATGACATCCCATCCCTCTGGTATATCAACAGCTTAGTGTCATCTGCAAATTTGCTGATGGTGCACTCAATTCCACTGTCTATGTCATTGATAAAAATATTAAACAACACATGTCCCAGTGTGGACCACTGAGGGACACCACTTGACACTGTTCTCTATCTGGACTTCAATCCATTGAGCACTACCCTCTGGATGCAACCATCCAGCCAGATCCTTATCCACTGAACAGCTCACCCTTCAAATCCATATCTCTCCAACTTGGCAAGTATGATGTTATGGGGGACTTGTGTTAAAGGCCTTACAGAAGTCCAGATAGATCACATCTGTAGGTCTTCGCTTATCTACTGACATAGTCACTTCATAATACAGAGGATTTTTCACAGTCAGGTAGGAATGTACAGCTCTAAACAGAATTATTATCATTAAAACAGAGGGAATATTTTGAATAAGCAAAGAGAAATTTCTTCTGAAAAGCATTATTTCCCCACTCCCCATACACACTACAAATCAATATTCATTCTGTGTGTTTTTCCTGGCACACTATCTGCATTGTTAAAATGAATCTTGTACTCTAGATTTATTGACTGTGGCTTTCTTTGTGTTTCCAGCAAGAGCCACAGTAAAGATTATAGCAGACAAAAATATAAGGTGTGTTAAGATAAGTTACTTCCAGAAAAATAATTTCAGTTCCTTATAATAGTCTGTGCCAATGTTGTTCTGACAGCTTCGAAGAGTACTTAGTACAATAATACAATAAACTCAACCCAACCTTTAATCTAAACAGATCATCTTTAGTGCTCATATCTAAAGGTCCTGCACCTGGGTAGGCACAATCCCGAGCACAAGTACAGGCTGGGTGGGGAATGGCTGGAGAGCAGCCCTGAGGTAAAGGACCTGGGGGGTCTGAGTTGATGAAAAGCTCAACGTGAGCCTGCAGTGTGAGTGCAGCCCAGACAGCAACGGAGGCCTGGGCTGCAGCAAGAGCAGCGTGGCCAGCAGGGCAAGAGAGGGGATTCTGCCCCTTTACTCTCCTCTCATCACACCCCATCTGGAGTACTGTGTGCAGTTCTGGAAGGACTGTGTGCAGTGNGTCCCTTCTGACCTTACCATTCTAAAGTCTTCAATACTGGAATAGTGCATCTTACACCTGGGAAATATGATGGCATTTACAGGGTTAGTCTGTTAAGACTACTTATTTTTAACAGACTGAAAAAGAAGTTAGCTCAATGTATTTCTTCAAAATCAAAATACTTTTCTACTACTTGCTTTTCTTCAGAACCTCATTTGTTGAATGTATTTTCTATAATCAACCTATCAGGTTTGCATTGTGCCAGAAACTTGCACACATCATCAGAAAGAAACAAATCAGAAAATCTCTTTTGCTTACATCACTTTAAGGCTAGCTGGTTTTCCAGTCTGGCTAGGAATCTGTATCCATTACCTGAATTAGTTGTCTTCTATTGTCATTACATGTATCATTATCAGTCAATTAATTTCTTGCACACGATGTTTCTATGAAGCCACTACCTCTTTAAAGATACATATTCATTTCCAGCCATATGACTCTTCATTTATTTTCACATACAAGGTGTCATTTCCTAATCTAGTGTTCTATTACCCTCTTGTGAAAAACTAAATTGAAAATCCATGTTGCAAGAGCTTCCGCCTATTCACAGTCCACCCATGATTTTCTGAAATGCATCTTGCCTTTTATGCTCTTTATATTTCCTCAGGATGCAGTAGAGCAGCTAGGCTACACACCAGTTTCTGGTCAGTGGATCTTCAGACAAAGTGATGCAACATTTATTACAGCTATAACAACCTTTCCAATGTTATCAGAAATCAACACCATAGAAATGTGTCTTCATTTTTTTCCCATAGCCCAGTTTGCCCTCTGTAATGGTTTAGCGCAAGGGTGAAACTACCTGCTCACCAACACAAAAGTGAGGGGAAAGATAACACACGAAACTCAGAGTTGAGATAAAGAGATCAGAGTTTAAGATAACATAAGATACCATAATCACAATGCATAATTACCTTAGCTAATAATCTAATTAATCTAATAATACAATGCAGGATTACCTTAGCTTAGCAGATTTGCAGAAGTGCAGTGAAATACAGGGAAGAAACCAGTGTAAAACCAGCAGCTACCCAACTCCCACCCATTCCACCACCATGCCTGCAGGAAAGAGCCAGCACCCAAGAACCCAGAATCTAGAAGCAGTAACCAGAACAGGAAGCCTGGAATGCTGCAGTTTGAACTTCAAGCCTCATAATACTTGTCACCAGTTAGCAATTCCATTTTTTGAAGCTGGCATGACTGCAGCACGGTATAAATAAAGCAGCAGGTTCAACTTAATCCATGACACCTTCATCCTGGAATGTCTGAATGATGGCCAAAAGTACTTTTCCTTAAGCTCAGTAGCTTCAAGGCCTGCTGTAGTACAGCTGATAGTTTATTCTCTTCTATTTTAGCAAAATATACTACTTTTGTTGTCAGTATAATCTTTTACTTATATGCAAGAGTGCTTTACTAAAACAGCAAGTATTTGTAAGAGATGGATTTTTTTTTTCTTTTCTAAAACCACTATCACATCACACATATGACACTTATTTACTCCTCTCTCAGTTCACTGGACAGTACCAGGTCTGTAGAATGCAAAACTAAAATTATTAGCATCAATATAAATTTTAACACCAACTTGGATTGAAGTAGTATTGTTCCCTTTGTAACTGATAATACAAGGTCCAGTAAAATAAAAATGAAATATGAGAGAAAGGTGAAAAGAGTAATACTTAATGAGACAATGAAAAACTGTTGCTGACTGTACAGAGGATTACTGAATAAAACTACAAATGGAAATGAAACTGCTAAGACAGTAAGAAAGCTTACACTTGCTTACATTAATTAAAGAATTTACTACCTGCTTAACCATACTTTCAGAATTCATAACAAGCCATAATAAAAGTAATCAAGGTCTGATTTACTCAGTTACAAAGTATGTGAAAGTCAGTGAAATCTTATCTCAGCAATGAATGTCTCCTGCTAATTCATAAAAGGGAGCTGCACAACTAAAGGTCTACAAAAGCTTTGAAGATGTACAACATTATGATGGTCCTCGAAAAGATCATGGAGTTGTGAATGTGTCATTTGATGAGCCCTTTATAAATGAATGCCTTTATTCCATCTCTCCATATTAACCACTTTAACTCCATCCACTTTAACCTACTCAATGATGTCATGGAACACTGTCACATCACTCAAGCAGCAATGTCTTTAGCTGTGGCTCACTGACTATTACTCTTTCTATTTTAGTACACCAGATAAAACACTGGCTTTGTTGACTCTAAGAGTATTTTCATTCTTATGTTAGTAAGATGAAAATGAAATATAAAAGCAAATAAAAAATATTCAACTGTTAAAATGCTGAAAAAAAATATGACATTCAATGACATTGAGAAAAATTGTATAGCATTCCAATCCTTAATATATTGCTCTCCTCTAACTCTTATGCATACCTGACAGAATGCACACTTCACTTGCTTAGGTGTAGTACCAATACAAAATGCACTGATAATTTCTGTTTTCTCAGTCTGTGAGCAGATGTATGACTGTAATATGTTCCCTTCTAGTTTATGTCTGAAGACAGGGCACATGTAATCATTTCACTTAATCTTTTGCATGACACCGATGTGCACACTCCTGTAGTAACTTTTGCACTTGTAAATTACAGTAACGTGTAAAGAGCTTGGAATAATATAAAATTCCAAACACCTCAAATTAGCAAATTTCTACAGTTACTCTTACTTTGGGTTAGATAATGCATCTGATAAAACCCCTCATTGTTCTGTCTCTGATTTCTGATACTTGATTTCTGTTTAATTTTCCACCAAGTTTAAGCTTAATCTTGCTTTCCAACTTTAGATTAGGCATTGTCTTCTTCCTTGAGAGCTTGTTGAATTAAACATTTGAATGTCACTGTTCTTTCCACCAATTCAATCACTTCAATCAACTACTTTTATTATGTTTAAATTCATTAGAAGCATTAGAAATGAGGATGTAATTCTCTGTTACATTATAGGTTAGACAGTCATGGTGAGCTATTAAATCCTAAAATAAATAATCTTATCACTTCTTCCCTAGAGATAAATGTATCTTTGTTTTTGATACTAAGTGGTGAATTTAGACAATATTATTGAACTGACTCACTAGAAAAGGTTTCCATCACTAAAATTACAATTTCTATTAATAAATAAGTATTAATGTTTTTCATGGACTGTGGTTGCTTAAGAACGAAAGAATATTTTGTAAACAAAGCCAAACTATTTTTTAGGACCAGCTTGAACATTGCAACTCAGACTGAGGTAATTGTTAGACAACTACTTTTATTGTGCTATTCTTTTCTGGTTTTGTGCTTGATTTTTTTTCCTGAAAATTAAAATAATATTTATATGGTTTAATGTTTTGATGGGAAGTGGCCTAGACCTTATATCAGTTCTCTGATCTCCACCAGTATAATTTTTTTAAAGGTTAACTATACTTTCTGAGCAGAATCTCTAAGTACCATTTAAATGTGGCATGTAGCTTACCCTCATTTTGTAGTTTCATGGTTTGTTTATTTTTCCTATGCTTTCCTTCTTTTGAATCTTAAACTTCTTGCTTTCCATGACCAAGTTTGTTTTTTTTCTTTAGGTTTATAAATAAAGAAAACAAAACCAAAAACAACTTACTACACCAGACAATGGGTATAACAAGACCATAAGATCACCTGCTTTAAATGAGTGGCTTATAATTTTCCTAAAAGAGTTAAAACCATTAAAGATGATATTGATAGAAAGCACAAAGTGTGTAAAATAAACACAGAAAAGGAACAATCAAAAAGTCAGCAGGTGGATAAAAATAGAACATAGCTGTTCAGGTACCATTTAGCTGGATATACCAACTCTAGTAATTGATTTCTAAATACCTTTCTTGACCACCTCTATCTCAGCCAAATGTATTTTTAGAGACAATACACTTAATTCTTATTCTTATGCATCACACTCTGGGAGTAATACAGGTCACAGAACAGTGCTTTAATAGATGCTGAGCAGCAATTTTAAGAAAATGCTGATTATTTTACCAAAGCACCTGTAAACACTGACTTAAATGTGTTCTAGTCTTTAAAGGAGCACCAGACTTTAGAGTAAAATACATTCACAGGAAAATAATTCTAAAAATTGTTATTTGCCTAAGACAATCCAAACAGTTCATTGGAGGTGAATGAAAACTATAAAAATATGAAAAGCTACTTACTAGTCAATGACTAACCAAGAGCTTTCAGTCTTTCAAGTCTCCACTGAGGATATTAGAAGCATGACAGTTTGATACCTTGCACTGAAACAGAACAAAAAAAATTTGAATATGAGCAGATAATAATGTTTTCCTTTGTGTGATTCTTAAAAGAACAGACAACAGCAGAGGCATTGCATTGCTCTTCGCAGCAGGAGACAAAGAGGCTTCGAGAAGACCTTATAGTAAGTAGCCTTCCAGTATCTGAAGGGGGCCTACAGGAAGGCTGGAGAGGGACCATTTACAAGGTCTTCCAATGACAGGACATGGGTCTTAAACTGGCAGAGAGAAGATTTAGACTGGATGTTAGGAGGACGTTCTTTCCAGTGAGGGTGGTGAGACACTGGCACAGGCTGCCCAAGGAGGTCATGGCTGCTCCCTCCCTGGAGGTGTTCAAGGCCAGGTTGGACGAGGCCTTGAGTGACCTGTGCTAGTGGGAGGTGTCCCTGCCTATGGCAGGGGGTTGGAACTAGATGATCCTTGAGGTCCCTTCCAATCTTACCATTCGATGATTCTATGACTCTATAATGTTGGTACTAATGTACAAACATTTATTTTTAAGTATCTGCTCAAAATTTGAACTCTGAAATATTTTAATGTACAGTAGTGATATTTGCAAGGCTTCTATCTAGCTCAGCAGTAATTTGTAATTTTGTCTCTCATGCTAGTTTAGGAAAATTAGTTGATTTGAAAACCTTTTGATTTTAGAATAATGATGAATTAGTGCTATAGAGAAATAAGTATTGATTCTGAAAGCAAAGTGTTAATGGCCTCTAGATGAACATCCCAAGTAAACACTAGATATTATTACTATCTGCTCATTTGTGGGATATGTGGTACATAACCATTAGCAAAACACACATGCTCTTTAGTGAAAGCTGCAGCTTAGACAAAATACAATCATTAGAGTGGACAAAAAGTTGTAAGAATGTATTTAACTTTCCTTGTTTAGCAGAGTATCAAGGCCATATAGGCCAATGTCAGACCTTGTTTGGCAAGGCACTGAGGACCTGTAGGCAAATGGCCTTGTTTGGTAGGCCATTGAAGACCATATTTGGGAGATTGTCCAGGCCATACAGCCAGGTGTTTGGCCCTGTTTGGAAGGATGTGATCAAAAACAAAGATACAGACACACTTCTCGAATTCCTTCCTGGAATGCTAAACATCTTAAGGAAAAGAAGAACAAAGGCAAATAATGATTATAAAAATAGAAATCAGATCTATGGATATATGGATTACAAAAATAAGAACATATCACGTGTACAGAAGGGTCAAATTAAATCAAAATAACTTCAGCAGTAAAAGAGAAGGATAGGCCAAAAAAGCACCATTTTGCACATAGCTGAATTGTTGAAACCTTCCCTGGTAAACTTTTGCTTTGAATCAGTAGTGCTCTCCACTCTCCCCTTGTGGGAATCGCCTCCTGAAAGGAAATCACCCTGCGAATGTGATGATTACAGTAAGAACGTGATAAGTGTCTCAACAAATAGAAGATCATTGTAAACGACTGCCTCGACGTGTCAGCTTTGCCCACAGAGATAGCAATTGTCCAGAGGTTCTGGTGGTCAGCTAAGAGAGGTGGATATAGCTTGATGATGACCCCTGTAAGCCCACAGAGAGGTACCTGGAAGTCACATGTGCATTGCAATGTGACAAGGGCATGGGCCAGGTGGAGCTATGGTGAATGAACCAGGAACCCAAAATTCTGGGTTATGCCTCTAAGCAGGGGAACGTCACCAGGCACATCACAGGCTGGAGGCAGCAGTCCAGGACTGTCTCCCCGCTGACACTGTAGAAGGACTCTGAGGTGGTAACTATCTCTCAATTTCTCTTGCTTTCTCTCTTTCTCCATTTTTCCTCTCTTTCTCTCTGCATTTTATTTTCCTTCTTCCTCTATTTTGTTTGCAACTAATATATAGTATAATTTTGATATACAACTTCATTAATGTTTTAATTTCACTCACAGAAATGTTCAAAAGAACTGCATCTTCTTCTCAACTTCCTGATTGAGACATCCCTCACCTCCTCCTGCATGGCACAGGAGGTCTCTGAAAATGTCAGTTAGCATTTTATTTACCTGGAAGTTACTGACTCGAAAGGAAATTATATGATAAATACTTCTGATGAAGACTAAAGAAGACCTGATTATGGAAAATAATTCTACAGCTGTCTTGAGAGTTTGAGGAGCTGTCCTGGTAGGGCATAAATCCTTCCAGGTTGGTTTAACCCTTGCTCTCCTGCTGTTGCGGGTTGGGAGTTGAGTAGAATGAGCAAACAATGGAGCAGCAAAGCCTTGAGGGCTAGGAGCTTAGCACCACGTGTCAGGTGTCTGGTGCCGCCCCTCAATGTGCCTGCATGGCCACACCAGGCATGAAGCTTTGAATTCATTGGACAGAACAATGGTGCTAGTGCCTATTGGCCAGTTTCACTTTCAAAATGATCTATTTAATGGGGAGTGATTTAGAAACCCTGCACCTTTCTGCACTGTTAATGCTAAGACTCCACAAGCATAGAATTTTTCCTGTTTTCACATTCCTATTTTCCAACTTCTGATTGTTTAAACTATTTAATTCCGTGTTCTTAAATACCCTTTGTGCAACTACTTCCTGTTGACTGAAAATCCAAAGAATTTAATGGAATTTTCCCAAAATGTTGAATATTAATAACAAAAAATAATATTCATACAGAAATTAATATTAATAATCCATAACCAATTGTGCTGGTTTGAGGCTAATTGGAATATTTTAATGAAAAAATATAGGCTGTGAGAAGAAAACAATGGTGATGTCTACTTCACTCATAGGCTTGCTGAGATGGATAAAAATAAGGACAGAAATACAGATAAGGGAGAGAGCCTCTCTCTGGGAGCTGCTGTGTCTGCTGGCCTCTCTGATGTGTAACCCAACTAATCACTCTGCTTCTAATTCCCCTGGCTGATCCTCCAAACATCCTCACCTTGCATGTAAGGCAGACCCTGGGGTAAGGTAGAGGGTTGGAAACAAAGTGGAAGGGTGGTTGGAAGCCCCTCCTGGGGACTCTGATTTCTGGGAGGGGGATTGTGTTTCTGTATTACCTTTAACTTTTATATTTCTGTCTATTTATGTAAATATTCCTCTATATTATGTATATATCTGCTTGTATATTGTGCAAAGCTGTAAACAGAGCTTCAGTCCTTAACTTCCAGCCAGCTGAGTCTAATCTGGGTGATTTTCATAGAGTGGTGGGGGCAGGGAACTCCCAAACCATCACATCAATTATTAATTTCTACAACAGGAGCTTAACTTGTCAGGTCTAAGTCAAATATCCTGACATTCCAAGCAACAACTACATACTTATTGACAAAGATACTAAAAGAACTGAAGCTTAATTGCATAATTAATCTGAAAACATGCATTTCTGACATCAGGAACCGTAAGTTCAATGTAATTATTATCAAAAGCAGAGATACATTTAACAACTAAAATATAAACAAATGTTCTTTATCCACAAAGATTCAGAAGAAATCTATGGCTCATCAATAATGACAACACAGTAGAAATTAGAAGCCATCTACGTGTTTCAGAAGCAGATTGCAACTCGCAACTGTAAATACAACTAAGGAAGCAGAGAGCAGGGCAGCACAGGTAACATAAATCAGAAGGAATTATAATTTTCAAGATTGAAATTATATTAGAATTATCATCTCTCATTTTCATTTCAGAATTCTGAAATAAATAATATATTAATACATTGAAAGTAGATTTTGTTATTTTATTCTGATAGATTTCCTTGATAATGCAAATTATTTTTTTACCTGTTAAAAAATATAGTCAGCCTCACCTATCTAGATTGCAGGAATTCACTTCATATGATATGGTGTTAGGAACTATTACTTAAATGGAAGTATGTCTGAATTAGTGCAGGAATTCTAAAATTAACGAGCAGCTGGTAAAAAGAGAATAATGGATTTGTGGCAAAAATTAAGGTTAGAGAAAAATTCCTACTGTAACACCTCAAGGAATTCTATTGGCATTTGTATTTTTCATTAGCTTTCCCTGAATTTACAAGACTATTTTATGAAAAGTGCAAATGATGCTTTTAAGAGTTAGTGTCGAAAGACTGCTATCAACTACACTGGCCAAGATGCTCTCCATCATTTTCCACCAGTCCTGGCTCACTGGAGAGGTCCCAGACGACTGGAAACTGGCCAATGTGATCCCCATCCACAGAAGGGTCGGATGGAGGAACCTGGGAACTACAGGCCTGTCAGCCTGACCTCAGTGCCAGGGAAAGTGATGGAGCAGATTATCTTAGGGGCAATAACTGCGCACCTGAGGGATGGCCAAGGGCTCAGGCCCAGCCAACATGGATTTAGGAAGGGCAGATCCTGCCTCTCCAACCTGATCTCCTTCTATGATCAGGTGACCCGCCTGGTGGATGTGGGGAGGCCTGTGGATGTGGTCTACCTGGACTTCAGCAAGGCCTTTGACACTGTCCCCCACAGCAAACTGCTGGCTAAGCTGTCAGCTCGTGGCTTGGATGGCAACACTCTGTGCTGGGTTAGGAACTGGCTGGAGGGCCGAGCCCAGAGAGTGGTGGTGAATGGTGCCACATCCAGCTGGAGGCCTGTCACTAGCGGTGTCCCCCAGGGATCAGTACTGGGCCCCATCCTCTTTAACATCTTCATTGATGATCTGGATGAGGGCATTGAGACAGTCATCAGCAAGTTTGCAGATGACACCAAGCTGGGGGCAGATGTTGGTGGGTTGGAGGGCAGAAGGGCTCTGCAGCAGGACCTCGAGCGCCTGGACAGATGGGCAGAGTCCAAGGGGATGGCTTTCAACAAATCCAAGTGCTGGGGGCTGCACTTTGGCCACAACAACCCCATGCAGAGCTACAGGCTGGGGTCGGAGTGGCTGGAGAGCAGCCAAACAGAAAGGGATCTGGGGGTGCTGATTGACACCCGCCTAAACATGAGCCAGCAGTGTGCCCAGGTGGCCAAGAAGGCCAATGGCATCCTGGCCTGCATCAGGAATAGTGTGGCCAGCAGGAGCAGGGAGGTCATTCTCCCCCTGTACTCTGCACTGGTTAGGCCACACCTTGAGTACTGTGTCCAGTTCTGGGCCCCTCAATTTAAGAAGGACATTGAGGTGCTTGAACGTGTCCAGAGAAGGGCAACGAGGCTGCTGAGAGGCCTCGAGCACAAGCCCTATGAGAAGAGGCTGAGGGAGCTGGGATTGTTTAGCCTGGTGAAGAGGAGGCTCAGGGGAGTCCTTCTTGCTGTCTACAACTACCTGAAGGGTGGTTGTGGCCAGCAGGAGGTTGCTTTCTTCTCTCAGGCAACCAGCACCAGAACAAGAGGACACAGTCTCAAGCTGTGCCAGGGGAAGTTTAGGCTGGAGGTGAGGAGAAAGTTTTTCACTGAGAGAGTCATTCCCCACTGGAATGGGCTGCCCAGGGAGGTGGTGGAGTCACCGTCCCTGGAGGTGTTCAAGGTGGGTTTGGACGTGGCACTTGGTGCCATGGTCTAGTCTTGAGGTCTATGGTAACAGGTTGGACTTGATGATCTTTGAGGTCTCTTCCAACCTTGGTGATACTGTGATACAGACTTACTAGTTGCATTCTTTGTTTCATCTACAGCTTGAGATTCATGCATGACAACAAATTAAAAAAACCCTAGAAGGTAGATCTCTACAAACCCTATACCCTATCTCTGATTTGCCATGTATCTTCAAGAAGTTGCCTGCATTTCATAGTATTTATATATTAGAACCCACGATGTTCTTTGTCTGTCAATGAAATGTCTCCAGAACTATGACAATCCACAACGTTACACAGGTGCCTTGACAGATACACTTTTTTAAGGGAGGTTTGTCAACAGCATTTTTCACTTCATTTGACATACTCTTACAACACAAAAAGAATTTTAAAGGAGTAGAAAATAAAGGAGTAGAAAATAAAGGAGTAGAAAATGTTATACAAGTATGGCATCACTATTTTATTAAATATCTTTTGTTCTTCCAGGATTAAGTTACTTGGGACAATCAAACAATTGGTCACTCTTGATGTTTTTATTTCAATATGGCAGTCAAATATTTCTGCTAAAACTGCCAGTTGTAAATAACAGCAAAGCAAGCTCAAACCAATTTTCATTACCAGACTATTTAGCTTCATGTAGCAGAAACTTGCACCTTAATTTTATACCTAAAATCAATATTCATCTGAACTATAAATGAAGGTTATAAAAAACTTACAGCACTTGCTGAAAGACAAATGAGGCGAATGTTTTAGACTCAGATTAGTACCAGAAAGCATTATCAGTATATCTTATTAACAAAGACATGTCCTGAAAAAAATATACACAAAGGGCAAACCATGCCTGACAAATTCAGTGGCCTTCTATGATGAGGTTACAACATTAGTGAATGAGGGAAGCATGACTGACATCCTCTGCTTGGGCTTGTGTAAAGTGTCAAACAGAGCCTCACATAACATCTTTTTCTCAAAGCTGGAGAGACATGGATTTGAAGAATGGACCACTCAGTGCATAAGGACCAGTGATATGCAATCTGTGATGGTTTGGGAGATCTCTGCCCCCCCACACTTATTAAAATGACTCAGACTAGAACTC
>WBNM01021998.1:84394-178449 GCA_013399055.1 Ramphastos sulfuratus | reverse complement strand
AGCCTTAAACCAGCACATACAGAGGCCGACATCTCTAGACCACATTCCGCTGCATCCTACTGAAGAAGTAAAAATTAGCTTGCAGGATTGCATTAGATGAAGTATCTCATTTTCAGAGAGCTAAACTGAGGTCAGAAAAGTCCTGCCCACGAATCAGAAAAAAGCCAACCCCAAATACCCCATTTAAACATCTGTCTAATGAAATTGTATATTTAAAATAATCACCATTTGCTAATAAACTTGAATGTAGGTATCTGAAGTTCAGTTTTCTCAGTACTGAACATAGTCTACGTTTTCTATGTATCTTCTATGGTTTACAGAAAGGCAAGTTTCCATGGCTATTTATGGAAACATGTTGAGATTTTTCTTAGGAATAATTAAGGGCTTTTGTAAAAGAAAGTTAAAAGAAACCTCAATATCCACCTGACCTTATTATCTCCTGGAGTGCCCGTGAACTGAGAAGCGTTTCTGCTTTGTTTAGGAGTCTCAGACTAGAACTATTAAAAGGTCTAGTGAAACATATACATGGAAAGAAGACAATAGAGCAAGATAAATGCCAAAGCAGAGCAAAAATGCTTTAGTACTGAAAACCCTGTAAAAATGCAATTGTGCTGAGAAAAAAGGTATTTCTGAACATTCTAAATATTTTAAATATCTATAAATATTCATTATGTAACCACCCCCCATATAGATTTAAAACCCAAGGTCTCTGCTTTCATTAAGTGAATGCTACTGAAGATAAAAGTATTCTTAAAAGAAATAGAACAATTATTACTGGACCAGCTGTAGTGATAAATCACAGCCAGGCAGGGAGATTAGATTCCAAAAGTGGAAATAAATGCACATTCGTACTGGAGTTCCAGCAGAGAAGAAGGCAAGACAGAGAACAGAGGTTTGAAATCCAGTGATACACAGTTGAAGAACTTAAAACAGAGTACTGCAAAAGAAAGGACAGAGTTTTCTTCAGGCTGCTTTGGACTTTGTAATTTTTGAAAGCAGAAAGGGAGGGCAGACAGTTTACATTAATTACTGCTTTAAATTACAATAACAACTCAGGAGTCCAGGCTATGCACTGCGAATCCTTTTCTTGTGCCATTGTTTCTTTGCTTTCCTGCCTGCTATGTGAAAGTAATTTCACGACAGAGTCCTCTGTTCTATTAAAAGAAGCAACTTCATAACCCAGGGATGAGTTTCTGAGCAATCGCCACTTTGAAAGCTTTGCAACTACTTTTGCAATACTGATAAATAATATTAACAATATTGCATTTGTATGTAGAAAGCAAAAGAGATAGCAGATGAAAACAATATGGCTTATAGACATGGTTAGAAATCATGGAAATTTGTTTTACAGTAATTGTCACTCCTAATCTCCTTCTTTTCTACCAAAGTCCCTGTTTCCCATGAGCTCCTTTAGCCTCACTCATGGTGATTGCTGGATTGCCTGGGTGCAGGTTATTTGAGGTGCACATTTTCTATAACAAAACATGGTCATAATACAGGTATGGCAGGTAGAGTAAGGCACCATTTCACAAGGAACAGACACCTCCACAATAAAGAAAAAAACAGCAGATAAAAGAGAAATCAAGATGGAGAATTTAAAGACTTGATCTACTAGGTCATTTAAAAGAGACAGCCAATTAATGTAGCAGTCTGTGCAGGAGTGTGTGCAAACGGATACAAAAAGGGGAGCATCTTTGATCATGGTGACTGGAAGAAGTGCAAATATACCCATCTTCAAGAAGGACAAGAAGGTCTCAGAAATACAGGCCAGTCAGTCTCACTTTGATTCCTGGGAAGTTGGTGAAGTAGCTAATCCTGGAAATCATTTTCAGGTATATTAGGGGCGAGAAAGTCATCAAGAGCAGTCAGAATGGTTTCACCAATAGGAATTCATGCTTGATCAACTTGATAAAAGAACAACAAACACTATTTTACTGTGAAAGTGACTGAGCACTGGCACAGGTTGCACAAGCAGTTTGTGGAGATCCGTTGAGATGTTAAATAAAAGCATCTTGACACAGTCCTTGGCAAGTGGTCCAAGGTGGCCCTGCTTGAGCAGGGTTCCAGGACATGACAACCCCCAGAGATTCCTTCTAAAGTTAACTGTTCTGTCATTCTGTGAAAACCCCTCTGAGGCAGACTAAGGTGCTTTTAAGTTCATGATCTGATTTCTAGTCATGTCTAAAACAGACACTTATTGGAGAAATAATAAACACAGTAATCATAAAGTTACATTTCTCTCCATACTCATGCAGTAGCTTGACAGCTGCAACTAGGACAGCTTGAACTGTGATGGCCTTGTTTATTTTTGTCAAATTCAGATGTGCAACTTTGCTTTAAATCTGGACCTCAGTTTGTTGAGGAAGAAGCCTTTCTAAGACTACACTGTTATGAGTTGAAAAAGCTCAATGTGACACTGTGCACTTGTCAGCTCACCTGTACTGCTGGGAATCTCCACCACTTAGGGGACCACTGTTAGCAACTGCCCTAGAAACCAACTGAGAGATGTCAGAAGTTCCAGAGAGGTAGATTACTATGAATTAAAAACTCAATTGGAGAAGTAATGTTAAAACTCTTAGTATGAGGATTTCATTGTTTCATTATTTTATTAAGACTCAGTGAAATATTTTGGTTGAGAATTAAAAGCAAATGAGACTTTTCATCAAAGCCTCTCTCTGATTTAGAAGTTATGGACTGGAAGGACTAATGTTTCTTTTCTAGCTATTTCCGGCATCTCATAATGTTATAATAATTAATACTAACTATTATAATTAACAAGCATCATTTTCATATATCTAATAGATTTTTGCTGCATTTAGAAATTCTGTGAAAATCAGCTTAATTTTCAAAAGCAAACAAGGGTCATCTGAAACTCAAAATACTGTGAAGCATGTTTAATCAGAGCATTTGGGATTTCTTTCCTGATCAGCCTCTTTAAAAGGCTTGATAGCATTAAAGGCTTATGATAAGCAGTTTAACAGTTGTGGCAAGGTGGACTGCATTCTGAATATTATATTATCTATATGATAGCTCAATAAATAAATATATTAATATATATAATCAAGAAAATGATACAGTAAAAAAAAGAGAGAGAAGCTTCTTTAAAAGTACAAACTACTAGTTGCTTTGTAGAGGGAAAAATGAGCAACGTTCAAAGCAAAAACTAAATTTGCAACCTCCGAACCAAATGGAAATTATTCCAACAGGGTTCCCGTTATCATACCAAGGATGGCTTGAACTCTACTATGTGAGAAAAGATTACTTTTCTATTTTCTTGATATGACAAGAATATTTAATTTGCTGTAGTTTAATATGTTTCTCTTCAGAGGTTTGTTCCTGACATATATAACAAAATCCTTGGGAATTACTCTAATGGATAATAGGACTAAAAAGTGAAACAAAGCATCTCTCTACATAGTGCTAGAAAATTAGTAAGACTGATTTCCCTTAGGAAGAATGTTTGATTCGAGTAACAAAATTGGTGTTTGCTGACAGGTGTGGCTCTGATGTCATGGGAGAAAAATGATGAAGGACCGTCTGGGCTACTAAGTGTCATTGTGATGCTTACCGTAAGTGATGTGGGACAGAAGAGAGCATATGTGTGAGTATCCAGCCCTGCAATATGCTTGTCCTATCTCTACATCTTCTTGTAAAAAGTCCCTCTATAGACTTCTTGTAGGCCCTTTCTTGTACTGGAAGGCTGCTAAAAGTCCTCCCCAGAGACTGATCCTCACCAGTCTGAATAATTGCAACTCCCAGCTTGTTTTTATAGAATAGGTGGTCGAGCCCTCTGACTGTCTTGTTGGCACTACCTTGGACTGTGTCCAACACACCTTGTTCTTCTTACACTGAAGGACCATAACTGGACAGACTATTCCAGATAAGGTCTCATGAGGATGGAGTAGAGGGGAAGAATCACTCCCTTTGACCTGCTAGCTGTGCTTCTTTTGATGTGACCTAGGATGAGACTAGCCTTCCAGGCTACAAACACATGTCACTGCGTCACATGAAGCTTCTTGTCAACCAGCATCCATCCTTCTTCACAAGGTTCTCAATCATTCTTTCCTCAGGCTGTGTTTGTGCTTGGGATTGCCCTGACCTATGTGTAGGACCTTGAATTTGGATTTTTTTGAACTTCATAAGGTTAACATTGGTCCCCTCATCAAGCCTGTCCAGGTCTCTCTTCATGGTGTCCCTTCCCTCAAATGAATTTTGGTTTTACTAACAATAAACAGAACCTTGTAGTCCTGTTTCGTGGGTTTGCTGGGGTAACTAATGGAAGACTCAAATCTCTGAATTTACTCTGAGGATTGTGTCATTTTGGGAATATGTTTATGGAAATCCCCAGAGTGGACCCTGTGATGTACTCTCAAGACCATCTGCAAAGAGATGAAATTATTTGTTAACAGCAGGGAACCAGGCAGCAGCAAAAAAGATGGGGGAGAGCTTTCATTGCAGAAACAATAGCAAAGCCCAAACATATAATAATGTACTGTAGCAGAGACAATCAATCCTGGACTCTCAGTAGAGGTGGTAACATAAAAATCTGCTGCCCTGACTGAATCTTGCCATCCCCAAATATATTTCTATCAGGTTTTGGAGTATATTTTAATTTACATGTCTGCTCGCTCTCAGATGTACTTGTGCCATCCACAGAAGTTGGCTCCTTCTAATGATCTATGGCTGCACCTTGTGAAAATATGCTTTCGATTTGGCTTCTGAAACATGGATCAAGTGATAATGCCAACACTAACATTCTTTGCTGTGAAGCATGTTTCTCCTCTGGAGAGAGGAGCACTTGTACAGCAGCTGAAAAAAAAAAAAAAAAAAAAAAAGAAAAAAAAGAAAAAGAAAGGCTTTATAGTGGTGCTTCCTTTTGCTTTTAATTTTACACTTGAGACTCATTTAGCAATTAGTTGAGGCAGCTGTGAAGTGCTTTTTTATATTGGTTTTGCATGTTAACTTGCACATGCAGGACCAAATGGACCTGGCTAAATTTGAGAATTGGGCCCATGGGGCTCTCATTTGGTTCAACAAGGTCAAGTTCCAAGGTCCTGTACCTGAGTTGTGGTGACCCTTGGTATCAATACTGGCTGGGAGATGATGGGATTGAGAGCAGCCCTATAGAGAAGGATTTGGGAATACTGTTAGATGAAAAGCTGACTACGAGCTTGCAATGTACACTCACAGCATAAAGTCAGCTGTATCCTGAGCTACATCAGAAGAAGCATGGCCAGCAGGTCAAGGGAGGTGATTCTATCGCTCCGCTTTGCTTTGGTGAGATGTTGCCTGGAACACTGTGTCCAGTTCAGGAGTTTTCAGCATTGGAAAGACAAGGACCTGTTGAAGCAGGCCCAGAGGAGGCCACAGAAATGATCAGAGGGATCCCTCTGCTGTGAAGACAGCCTGAGAGATTTGGAGTTGTTCAGCCTGGAGAAGAGAAGGCTCCAGGGAGACTTTATTGTTGCTTTTCAATATTTAAAGTGGGATTACAGGAAAGACCACAGGATCACAGATCACAGGACGTTAGGGATTGGAAGGGACCCAAAGAGATCATTGAGCCCAATCCCCTTCCCAGAGCAGGACCATACAAGCTAGCTCAGGTCACAGAGGAACACATCCAGATAGGCTTTGAAGGTCTCCAGAGAAGAAGACTCCACAACCTCTCTGGGGAGCCTGTTCCAGTGCTCTGTGACCCTTACAGTAAAGAAGTTTCCCCTTGTGTTGAGGTGGAATGGGTGTAAGCTGCAGCTTGTCCTATCACAGGGAGCAAGTGAGCAGAGCCTGTTGTCCTCCACCTTGACCCCAGCCCTCAGATATTTATAAACATTTATTAGATCCCCTCTCAGTCTTCTTTTCTCCAGACTAAAAAGCCCCAGGTCCCTCAGCCTCTCCTCATCAGGCAGTGCTCCAGTCCCCTAATCATCCTCATAGCCCTCTGCTGGACCTTCTCCAGCAGATCCCTGTCCCTCTTAAACTGGGGAGCCCAAAACTGAATGCATGATGGGGACAGTCTTTGTAGCAAGGCCTGTTGTGACAGGACAAGGGAAAATGATTTTACACTGAAATGAAACTGAAAGAAAGTGGTAAAACACTGGCACAAACTGCCCAGAAAGATGGTAGATGCCCCATTACTGGAAACATTCCAGGTTAGCTTGGGCTCTGAGCAACCTAATCTAGTTGAAGATGTTCCTGCTTGCTGCAGGGGATCTTTAAAGGCCCCTTCCAACTCAAACCATTCTATGATTCTATGATCAAATTCCCACCTGCTGATTTATACCTGCTGGATGACTGGCACTGCATATTGCATTGCTAAAAAACTCTTATAGCCATGTCACCTCTTTTTAGATCATAGAATCATAGAATCATAGAATGGTAAGGTTGGAAGGGACCTCAAGATCATGGGACCTGGGCTGTGATTGTCTGACATAAACCGGACTGGTAGCATGCCTCCCTCTGCCTTCGTGTTGAAACAAAGACCCAGGTCAGCTAGAATTCAGAAACCTTGAGAAATCCATTAAGAATTGTAATTGGTATTTGTGCTTTCCCAATTTTCCAAAATTAAAACTTAGGGCAACCATACATAAATTCCTGATATGTATGTTGTGACTAACACACTACTCAGCTTTCAGACTGAAAGTGCTTTTTATCTTCTCCAAGGAAAAAAAACCCCAAAACATTAGAAGAGGTCAAAAGAAAGACTTATAAAATGTTATTAATCAAAAGCCACTATGACAGGAAAATAATAGTGATTCTCCCAGAGAATCCCCTATTTACTTGAAGTGTTATGTATTGATCTACAGCACATAAATGCACACATGTACACAGGGGCACTATATAAATATATGTTATATAGTATATAGTATTGCATAAAGTTATGTGTGCAGTGTATATTATATTATGGTGTGTCTTTATACAGCAGAATTTATTGCCTGGGAAGCTCAGACCTTGACAAGAGTAGGAACATCTGTTTTTCAACACATTCTACAACACCTACACCAGCAGGCTATGGCAGGAATATTCCTAGCTAGCAATTCTGCCTCTTGGACTAAAGGTAGATCCACAGCTGTTGGCAAAACTGGAGCCAATATCCAAATGGAGCCTGGAATATGGGGTAGTATTATCCAGAAGGATCAACATACTTATTTCCATGAGCATGGCTGACCTGGGCAGGATGATGCAGGGTAGGAGGCTGGAGGACTGTGTTGCAACTGATAAATCTTTACATTCCATGGGGGCAGGGTTGTACACATGTAACCAAAACATGGCTGTATGAAGGCATTGTTGAGGTGAGTGGCTATTATCCTTCCAGTTTCTTTGAAAATACTTGTCTCAAAGGTTTACTTTGTCATGACTAAAGACAAAACAGCACTTTTCTATAGATAATGTCATATAAATGTAAGGACTTAATTCTCAAGGTGTGTCTGTCTTGTTAGGCTTCCTTTCACACTTGGAAATTCTCTGTGCCAAAGTGAATTTCAGAGGTTTCCATTTTTCCCTGCTCCCAGTCATTTATTCCTGTCCAGGACTATGTCCAGGACTCTTTATCAATGTCAGTATAGGTCAATGGAATAAACCATCTCTGAAAATGAGAGATTGATGTATTTTAAGGGGTTTGTGAGTGGGTTTTCATTTGTTTTTCTGCCCTTGCAGATGTTTGGTTGATTCAGTTTGCAAAGTGGCTCCATGAAGAGCTGGAAATTAAGCTGCTGTTTACTGTCTGAAGGGAGATAGGAGTTTTTGACTCTGATTGTGCTGCTGAACATGCTAATGCTCTCTGGCCTACAGGGATGGAGTGCTGGGAACATCTGCTTGCCCGTTACTCATTGGTTGAGAGACTTACCTCACCATGCACATGCATGCAGACATTGGCTGGCAGTTAGGAAGGGACTGCTAACTGAGTATGGACTGATGACAACAACCTTTAGGGCATGCCTAGAAACTGCCAGCTCCTATTGTGGGGTGTTTTTGGCCACATCAGCTGAATTATCTTGCTGTGTTCTTTTGTGTAATGACACAACTGTTTTTATTTTAGAATCATAGGATTGTTTAGGTTGGAAAAGAGTTTCAAGATCATTGAGTCCAACTGTTAACCCAGAACTGACAAGTCACCACTAAACCATATCCTTTAGCACCACATCTACACATCTTTTAAACACCTTCAGAGACGGTGACTCCACCACTTCCTTGGGCAGCCTCTTCCAATGTTTGACAACCCTTTCGGGGAAGAAATTTTTCCTAGTACCCAACCTAAACCTTTACAGAGTTTGTCCATGTCTTCTTTCTGCTCTTTGCTTTTTTATTTGGACCAAAGTTACAGTTTAGTCCCAGCAGCAGTAAGATCTCCCTGATAGCTTTGGCCATTCAAATTCAGTAGTGATGGTCTGTTCTTGCTGGAATCAGAAGCAGTAGTCTTTATATCGTTACTAAATCCACTTTGCTTTATTTGATTATCTGATTTCCCATCTCTTGTTGCAACAAAATAAAAATATTCCTCAGTTCCTGTTCAAGCTGTGCTGTGGCACTACTGACTGTCCTAAAACATCCTCTTGGAAGCAGACACGTTTCTGCAAAACTGGTAGAAAATTCAACATCATACTGAAGTTGTTGTTGGTGCAATATAACATATTTAAGACTGGGTGAGACCATCAGATCTTGTCCTCCAGCATCCTGTCCTTGATACTGACCTGTTTCAGATTATTAGGCAGGAATATGAGAGGTCAATCAGATTCTATTTTCCCATAATAGCTTTCCAGTTTCTAACAGCTTGTGGCTCTTATATTGTTTCAGCTGAGATCTGTGAATCTTGGTGGATTATTTTCTTAATTTCCCTTGTTTTCTGAGGCTGTACATTAAAAATACTAAAAAAAAGGACATCCAACTGTGTACATGGGAGAAACTTTCATATGATAGAAGGTGACTGAAGTAAAATTGAAGTTTGAAATTTTTTTTTCACTGTTTTTTCTCTATGTTCACTGTATATCATTTGCTTTGTAGGGAACAACCAATTCCCTTTCAAAGTTGAGGCTCAACTATCGCAAACCCATCATCCTGATTGCTCAGAGTTCTCAGGCTAACCTAGAGCAGAGGCACAGTTTGCCCTTATCCAGAGAAAGTGGATTTCAGGGTGAAGCTGAGGGGAAGGTTAGGCTTTTATGCTTATTAAACCTCCCCCAGACTTTTAGGTCTGACAGGAAATCCCATTAAGAGGCACCCTACACACAGCAAACCAGGAAAACAGCCTCTCTTCTCCCTTCTGCAAAAAGGCGTCCTTGAGAAAGGTCGTGGGAGACACTGGTTAAAAGCTGTGACATTTGTGCTCAAGTGGCACCAAATTCAGCCTACTCCTTCAGCTGAGGAAAATGTACCTTTTCTGCTCTTCCCAGAATCCCAGCAATTCCCAGTAGTGAGCAACATTTTCTTGTCACCATGAATAAACATCAAGGATGCATTTCTTTTAAACAACAAGGCCTGTCTCAAGTACCAGAGATCAAACCCAGCTTCTTCAGCTCATGGCTGGATACAGACTGATAAGCACGAATAGTAAGGATGAATATTCTAATTTGCAATAGATTTTTCCTTCCCTTCCATCCCACAGCTTAGAGATATATTTAAAAACAATAAAACTTTTTGTTGTTGTTGTTGTTGCTTTTAATTACATTGATTCCCGAGGCTGGTACTGGAGGGTGGCTGTTATTCTGAAAAATTGTCCCACTTTGAAAATGGGAACTTAGGAGACTGGTGGAACAGATTGCAAACCATTTCCATGTTTGGTTTAACTGCTTGGCTGCCAGCCTGTGTAACTAATTTTCCGTAGGCATTTACTTACTTACACAGTTCTTTCTAGTTTCACATTGCTACTGGGCTACAACTGCACCAAAAACAGAGACTTGCATACTGCTGTGCACAGATGCAGATGAGATGCAGGGTGGTGGTAAGTGTCTGCAGAGATGAAGCTTCCTGCTCTCCCCATGAGAAAAAACAAACCAACAAACAAAACCAACCAACTAATCAAACCCAAAACCAAACCCAAAAACCAAACCAAGCAACAACAGAAAAAAAAAAAAACGCCCCAAAAACCCCATGAATCCACAAAACAACAACAAAAATACCAACATAGAGTGTGAAAAGAAAAGAAAAGAATAATAGCAAAAACCCAAAATGACAGAATTACAGAATGGTAGAGATTGGAAGGGACCTCTGGAGATCATCTAATTTAATCTCCCTACTAAAGCAGGATCACCTAGATCAAGTTACACGGGAATGTGTTAAGGAGGGTTCTGAAACTCTTCACAGAAGGAGACTCCACAACTACTCTGGCCAGTCTGTTCCAGTGTTCTGTCACCCTCAGAGGAATGTTTATTTTTCCCCCTTACGTTTAGGTGGAACTTCCTGTGTTGTAGTTTCTGCCTGTGGTAGTATGTCACCCTAATAATTGCTCCTGCATCCTCATTGGCTGAGGGAGCTGAGAGAAGAGGAATGCCACTTCTAACCAGCGAGTGTTTTGAATTTCATGTAAATCTCTTGAATTTAGATTCACAGCACTGAACTTTGTAGATAGTAGATAGGCATCTGCTGTAACCTTGAAAATAAGTCCTCAGCAGCAGCTCAATGAAGGTTTGGAAGGTTGTCCGCAAGACAAATGATTTATTTAGCACTGAGACTTTGCTCCAGAAGTGTCTCCCACCACTGACACTTGTGGGTATTTAGTTGATGAAAGACATTGTATAAAGACATTATTCTTGAACTGCTGAAGTATGTCTGTCAATCTTGCACAATTTTGTAGGGAGAATGAATTCAACAGTAATAGCCTAGTCTAAACCTGGAGGAGTTCAAGCTTCATCCTCACCGTTGGGCTTCAGGAATTGTCTGCCCACTAATTTCAGAATGAGGCATGAGCAACATGTCTAGATGGTGGTGAAGCAGTGATTCAGGCTGTGATGGATGTTCAGGAAATGGGTATTCGATGTATCACCGTGGGACATACGGCACACTCCTGAAAACCTTACACAATATTACACTAAACTGATCAAGACAACAACAAAATGGATTATGTGAAACTTGCTTTTGAGGAGGAAAATAAAGGTTCTCATGGGCTTTTGATCTTCCAGATCTTCCCTTCTCACAGTCCTTCAATTCATCTTTCTTCCTGTGTAAGCAGTAAAGATGAGGTCAGAGAAGATAAGACAATCTAACTACTGTACTGTGTGAGTAATGATGTTAATGAAGATTTAGTTTGGCTTTCAAATAAAGGAAACTCTTCTTACTCCATTACACTTTCCTCATCACCACAATACCTCTTTGAACTTTCATCATACTGATGGCCACATGTAACAGTGCTGGTCTCTGAGCAGACATCACTGAAGCACGAGATAATGATTTTCCTGGTACGGAGAAAAGTAAATTTTGAATCCCACAGGCTCTTACGTGCTTTATCAACTTGCTTTAATATTTCCAGCATACAAAGTGTGAGCACATGAAGCAGAAAGAACAATTGTTTCTAATGTAAAATTAGTTAGGGAAACAGGGTGAAAACTAACAGAGCAATGAACAACTGTGCAGAGTAGAACATGTGCCAAGGGAAATTTCTGCCTTCTGATACCAGCCCTCAAACAACCCTTTCATTAGTTGTAAACACTTTCCAGCTTCTGTAGTTCTCAGTCTGTCTCTCTCTCTCTTTTTTTTTTTTTCCCCTATAAAACCAGAACAGGGTTGCAAAATATAAATGTAACATGTCCCTTTTCTGGGGTCTTCCCCAGTGCAAAAGCACTTTCTGAATTGTTTTCTTTCTCATTTTCTTTACATAGTCATTGCTTTTTCCTTCAATGGCTTTCTTAGTATTTACAGCTTTTTCAGGACTATTACTGCCTTTCAAAAAACCTATATCATGATAACATGCCACTGTATATATTGTATAACACTATCTTTAACTCAGAAGCAATTTCCACAAACTGAACATATCATAAAAGCAGGACTGATGTGATGGATGGTTTAAGAGAGTGGAAAACTTTTTCTGAACTCTCCTATGTTCTGTCTATCAGAGAACATTTTATTTTTAGAGAGGATATATCCATGTGTAGGTATGTATTTATCTATATGAACTAGTTTGACCTGGAATTTTAAATATGGTTCCTAACAGCTGTCAAGAGTTAGGGTTCAAACTGGTCACTAGATGAGCAACAGATGTCTTGTATGAACTTTTCTTCCTTCCCAAAAGGAAGAGAAAGGGAATAAGGGAGAGGAATTGATGAGCTGGAAAAGAAAACTAAATCATCTTTATTGAAAGTAATGACAATAAAATATATCCAAATATATATGAAATACATACAGGTAGGTACAAAATCAATACTGAACCCAATCTTCCTGATGGCAATGATGTCACCATGATCATGATGCTATGGGTAGACACTGTAGAAGTACCAGACAGGACTCAGCAGCAGACAGGAACTAGGAACAGGAAATGGATTCAGGAACACATGGACTGGGATTGAAGGCAGAATGGAGAGTCTTGCTCACACACAGGCTGTTGAAGAAGAAAACTTGACCCTGGTGATCCCTCAGCTTTAGACCAAATACAATGTACTTGGAATGGAATTGTTTTGTCGGTCAGTTTAGAGTCTACTGACTGCTTCTACCTGCAGATATAACCTCTTTCTTACTGCATCCCAAGATTCAGCTGTGACTTTGGCCTTCATAGAAGCAAGTCTAAGCAAGAGCCTCTCTGCACACCAATCTGTGACAGTAGCTCTAAAGATCATTGTTACCACTCCTAGAAGCAGCCACTGTCTACAAAAATATGCTGTTAGCTTCAGAAAAATGCAGTTACTTAGAAAAGACTTAACTGAAAATTAAAATCATTGAATAGAATTAGTTCTGTTCTAATTCAAACCAGGACAACTGCTAAAAAATGAGGTTTTAGAGGAATAAGATTTGGTTTATTTGAAAATAGAAGACTTATAATCCTGTAAGACAGAACTTCAAGTGATTTCAAAAGGGAATATACTACAGATGAAGTAGGTGTTGGTGATGTAGGAGGTCCTTTCAAGATGACAGTCTGTCTAAAGAGGAAATGTCAGACGGCTGTGTCTGGATCCTATAATAATGATGTGAATAGTGCACTTGCATATATCCTTGGGAAGATCCAGAATTCCTTGAGCAATGGAAAAGATGAACATATTTCTACATTTTGTTACACCCCTGACTGCAGGATTCAGGTGGTGTTCTGTGCTCTTAGCCTGCACACACAAAGCTTCTGAAAGCTACTCCCTCAACTTCTTACTTTTGAAACTTGGAAGAAATTATAAATGAAGATGACAAAAATCTCTTACTTGAAGGATTATATATTTCTCGTTAAACTTTAACTTCGTTTAAAATCCATCCTTGATCCTCTTAAAGTATTTGCGTAAGTGAATGAGTGCTGTAAAGCACAACTGAAGCTTTCCTCCTTGGGGAAGCAGCTTGACCAATTTACATATTTATTAAATATTTTATATTTCACCAGATTGTATGCACTTCAAAATGTCACATCTTATTTTTGGTTTGAGCACTGTGTAACAGTAATGGCTATTTCCAGAACTAGGAGGGGAAAAAAAAATAATAATCTGCATCATCTGATTTGACCACTTCTTAAGAATTTGACTTTTTTATTTTTATATTTCATTCTGTTCTGCAAAATTTTAGCTTTTACTGTTATGAAGTTCTGTTAGCTCTGTATAAATGAATCTCCTCTGAGTCTACACAACGAGTCTCTCATCTTTTCTTTGGAATGAGATTCAGCTTTCTGTGCATCCAAACTGAACTCCTGAACCTGTTTGAGGGTAATTCTACCTTAAAAGAAAATAAACACAAAGCTGTTGCCAGCCAGAAATGCATAAGAAGATGTGTTTTCCCTAGAGGTACAAGGAGCTATCAAAGCAGTGCTGATACTTCTTGTATAATACCGCCCCAGCCCCACACTTAGTGTTCAGCTGTCAGCATCTGGAGCAGAGCGTTTTTTCTCTGCTAATAACATACAAGTCTAGGTTGTGCATAAGATGTCATAACTAGGGTTTCTTCTGAGCAGGTTGGATTCTGGAGACAGAATGGAGTACTGGAGACAGAATGGAGTAAGACTCCATACAGGATGTTGGAAGGAATTTCTGTTACTGTTTCCTCAGTGTGGCTGAAGAAGGGGCAAATCTTTTTCATCTTCTCTGGGAAGAGTCCACATTATTCATCCTTTCCCTTACATGGATTCTCTGACAGCCTTATTAGCAAGGATTTCTTCCAGGTCACTGCATAATGAGCACATAAGACAACGTTCAAGACTCCACCAGAAGATGCCATGCTAAAAATAGTTTTGCATTGCAATTGCTATACATGATCTATCTGATGACCAACAATTGCTCCATCTGGTCTGTGCCATGTTCCTTTCTGAATTTGCCACTTTCTTATTTAAGTGTTACAATGAAATGTCTTACAGTGTTAGGAATGAGGTGTGAAAAGAAGTCCTATGGGGTGATACTGGTGTTGTATTTAGCCTGGGAGTCTGTCTTTAGCAGAGACAGTCACAGTTGCTCTTTAAACACCTAATGTACAGTAAGCTCTATTAGTTTTCTCACATTGCAAACTCACTTTAAATGGATGGCATTTCTTTTCCGTGGATTTATTATCTCGTTATTATCTGCCTTTAACTACAGCTGCTCCATGACTTTGACTGGAGCTGACACAGGTCTTTTAATATAAGAATTAGTCAGGTGTGGATCTATACTCACAGTTCCTTTCAGGGATAAAGGTAAATTATATGCTAACTGAGCAGAACCATTCTCCCACAACGTCAAGGCAAGTAAAAGGAGAGAATGTTTCTGATGTTCCTTTCCACCACCTCTTAATTCCTTTCAAGCTGATATGATAAGCTGGTCTCAGGAGCTGGTGAAGGACAGGATAAAAATTTAGGCCTTCTTAAGTGCATGAAAGAGCCTAAGCTATTTATGTAGAAAGGATCCATGTAGGTACTCTAAGGATCTGTGGTTATGGTTATTCTGCTTGCTAAATGCTATCTAGGTGTTTGAGTCAGTATATGGAGGAGCATGGGCAAAAGGAGATATTGGCAAAGATCACTTCCCAGGCAGCACCACCATGCAAAGTCTTAAAGGAATGTCGCTGCCTTTCAGTTTGGAGAAGATATTATTGCTTTCTCAAGGTTAAATTATCACATAATTTTGTCCTGCATCTGCCAAATACATCAAGAAATTCTATTTTTGGGAGGGGATTTTTTGGTTGATTTCTGTTCGTGGCAATTCCTGAAGTGTCTCTTTGCCAATAAATCATCTTTTCACTGACATCATGCTTAATAATCTTTCATTGCTTTAGTTCTAGCAAAAGCATGGGCAGAAAATGCATAAACAGAAGCTATGGATATGTGGCCTCCCCTCTCTGACAGGCAAAGCCTCAGTTTGTGAGCTCAGGATCAGAAAGCACTGCTGAAATAAATAGAGATTCTTCCAGTGTCATGTGAGAGGAGTTTTTCCTTTGCATTTAATATATTGTTAGTAGAGGTGGGAAGATGGATTTTAATTAACTGGTGAGTAAGAAAAAAGCACAGTGTCTTTCAGTGAGCTGAGTAACAGAACTGGGCAAGCATTTGTCCTTGCTGCTGTATGCAGCACCTGAGTTGTGATCATCCCAGGTGTTCCTGTTGGCACATAGCCCTGAGAATGAGGAGGGAATTTGGCTCCAATAGATGTTTTTGTGGGACTGTATCTCTCTCTCTCTCTTTCTCTCTCTCTCTCCCTATCTATCTATCTATCTATCTATCTATCTATCTATCTATCCATCCATCCAGATACAGGAATACTAGTTCTTCCTACTCACAAGGCCTTCATAAGGCCAGGACCTAGCAACCCTTTTTCAGGGATCTCTACTCCTTTGTCTGACAATCAGTTTGAGCCATTTTAGAGTGTTTGAGACATCTCTACAGAGTTGGCAGGTAGAACGTGGACTGTAAAGTAGAAAACTCATTCTGGAGCACCAGTGAGAAGAAAATCAGAAAAGATAACCTTGAGCACTTCCAATGGTTCCAGAAAGCTGTGTCTAGATGTATGAATCATACCAAGAGGGGACTTAAAACCAGCATGGAATTAATTTTGTGCCATGTTGTACACCTATGGTGGAATTAATTTTAAAAAGAGTGTACTAGAAGTTTGTTCTTTCCACCAGCAACCAGTTTGCAACCTTAGCAATGATAAAATGCTCCTGTTTGACCCTACAACCCTGTTCAGAGGAAGCACCTAAGATTGCTGATGTGATCATGACTTCTTCATTTACAACAGCAGAAACCTAACTTGTGTTTAGACTTTACATGACTGTCGCTGAAGCTATTCTGTCAGTGACCACAGGTTTGGAAAAAAAAAAAAAGAAAAAACAACCAAACCAAACACAGGAGTACAATACATGAATACTAAATTAAATTATTGTCCTGATTTAGGAAAGAATTGACATACTTGTGTGACAAAAGTCATGCCAAAGTGCCTAAAGATGTGCAGCTGCTGAAGGAAGACCCGAATTAGGGATTATTAAATTAATCTGAAAATTGGAAAAACATGAGTAGCATCAGTCACTCATGTAGACTGTCTTCTCCACTGTCAGAAGCTTTATTTAACCTGAGTTTCTCCTGGTGGCAGCAAACTGGTCAGATGCTTTTCCTGATTGAGAAATGTAATTAAATTTTGCCACATCTCCCAGCAGACCTCTGCCACTCTCCCTCAGTGTCCATTCCCTGATGGAGATGCACACTTTACTTAGGCTCCTCAGGTTTTTCTGTATAAATAATACAAGAGAAGTTGTATCTCCTCAAGCTCTGGAGAGCAAAATAATTAAATGTCAGTATATCACTTGATTTGTCTTCTCATCTGACTGAAAAGCAGCCAAGGCTTTAATAAAGGGATCATTGTTTTCTGTTTAGGAGACTTCTTTCAGCACTACCACCTTAAAGTCGGAGGCTATAAAAAGCATGAACTGTTTATCCAGTCTATTGCTACCCTGATGAGCAAATGAAACCTGTGAATATTAGAGAGTAAAATCTTCTTGCCTTAATCTCATCTATCATGTTATATGGGGTTGCACTGAGGCATCCTCAGGCTAACTCAGCCTGCCTTCATAAGCAAAACTCCACATCAGATAAACTCTTTTGCTTGCTTCATTTACGCTTTTTTTTTCAGGCACCAATACAGAGCTCAACAAAATGAGACTGAGAAGTTGATCCTGTTACAGCTAAATTTGAGGCAATTGTTTTTCTAGGACTCACTTAACATAATTATAATATTCTTGAGAAATTGTGTGCTCCTGGTACCTGATGTTGCCTGTAGTGTTTTCAGGCATTACTGTGAATTACTTCGGTGTGTCTGTATCTTTTTTATCTAAATGTCCTGGTTTTGACACTTAGATAAAAAAGACACAAATCCAAACCTAGACACAAATCCCAAATCTGCATATCGGTTGCATCACAAGTGATGGGGATTTTTGTGTCCAGGAGTGGCATGATCTGGAGATGTTAATGCTCAGAAGGTGTGCATGCAGGGCTTTTATGTCTTAAAGGGTGTTTTGCAAACTGACTCCAAACATTGTCGTAGTGATTAATCTGCCTGTTCTCAGTTTCTTTAGCAAATGCTCTGTGGCACACTCAGTTAAATCTGGTAATAAAATATCGTCCACTGGGATATCTGACATGCTTGAAATCAACCCTGTTTCAGAGGATTTCTTTAGCTCATGGACCTTACAAATTCATGGTGCTCACTGCGTTTCTGTGAAAGGTGCAGGAGTGTTGTAATTTTCTTGAGGTGGCTGCTGGCATCTAGAGACACACAAAAAACCTCACCCCTAGAAAGGAAATAAAAAACACCACAAAGTAAAAGACCCTCGTACCAACATCACTAGACCATCTACTTCAGTCATTAGTCAAGCTTGGAGTTGTTTCTGCCAGAATACTCCCTGGTGCTGTGTCCAGATGAGTTTTAAATGCTTTAAGTGGTGATATGTTCACTGCTTCCACGGGACCATCGTCACTCAGGCTGATAGATCAGTCTAATAGTGCCTAATCCCTGTCAGCATAAGCTGTGTTCTCAGTTTCTTAGCCTTATCTCTGGTGAAAAAAGATGTACTTATCCTCTAGCCTTGGTAGTGGTTGACAGGAAGTTAATTAGAGGCAGAAAAAAATCTTTTTCTGCAGAAAGTTCACCAGAAATGGTTTTGACTAGGGAGTCTAATGAATACTTTCAACACTCTCCACATAGGCAAAAGTGCTGAAGTTTCTGATACACATACTTTTGAAGGAAAGCTTCCCTTTTGGTATTAAAATGTGCATGAAATTACATGTAAGATCTCAAATCTCCCGGGAAAGCAGTAGTCTGCAGAATCAGTCTTTATAGTGCATCATAGCTAAGGTTCAAGTTACTTCATCTGCCTCTTCCACTTTCTGAATTGCATTTTTAAACTGTAGCTTCACCTCTGACTAGCTTGGCTGTAAGCGTGATGCTGACACTGCATATGAATCTGCTAGAAGAGTGGGATTGAGCTGGGCAATTTGTACTCATCCATAAGTCCTCCTAGTAGTGGTTGTTCAGGCCAGCTGCAGCATCTCATTTTCATGTTTCACAGAATTATAGAATGGTTTGGTCGAAAACAGATCTTTAAAGGTCATATAGTTCAACACTCCTGTAGTGAGCAGGTACATCTTTAACCAGATCGGGTTACTCAGAGCTCTGTCCAACCTGACCTGAAATGTTTACCAGGCATAAGGCACCTACCACCTCTCTGGGCAACTTGTGCCAGTGTTTTACCATCCTCATTTTCCTTATATCTGGTATGAATCTTCTGTCTTCTAGCTTAAAATCATCACCCCCTGTCCTGTCACAGGAGGCCCTGATAAGAAGATTGTCCCTGTCTTTCTTACAGGCTCTTTAGGTATTGAAATGTCACAATAAGGTCTGCCTGGAGCCTTCTCTTCTCCGGGCTGAATAACTCCAGCTCTCCCAGTCAGTCCTCCTAGCAGAGCTGTTCTATCCCTTTCTCCAATTCTGGACATGGTTGCCTCTTTGCCTGGACTCATACCTCACACTCTTACACCTTGCTGCTGTAAGGCACAGTGTAGTAAGTGTTTTTGTAGCTTGCAGTGCATATGTGCTTGAGATAGTTACTGTATTGTCCCACAAACTCCCTAAAATAATGCTCAGCTCTTGGGCCAGCCTCTCATTAGTTGGTTATGCATGGAAGAAAGATTCATTTTCATTCCTATGAAATTAAATTAACTTTTCAAAGATTCGGCAAGTTGTAAGGCAGGTAATAGAGGTGGAAAGTGATGTTCTGGTGATTGAACAGTTCTTTTGGAAAACAAGGAGATCTGAGTGTGATTTGTTCTGATACGGAAGCCTTTGTAACCTTACCCAAGTTACTTCATATGTTGAGTAACTCACTATCTGTGAGTTACTCAAGATATCTTCTTAGGTTTTTTTTATGTTCCAAATAAGATTATTGCTTCTTGCTAAGCACTCCCACTCTGCATGTATTCACAGTGTGCAACAGAGAGCAGCCTCCTTCTCAAGTATTGTAACAACAGTACACAACAGCTTCTCTTTTGGAAACCATGTCCACCCTGTAGCTGGGAACAGTTTGCCAGACTGAAAGAGCATAATGCAATAGGTGGGAAATAGGCAACATGAGCAATCCTTCTGCAGACTGTGCTGTAAGAAGTCCTCAACAGCTGGAGTTGCTACCACAAGACACATTCAGATATATTCAATCCTACATCTCCTCTCACCAAAAACCTTTCAGCTGTTTCCACTATTTGCACTGAAGAGAAATGAGCTGAATCCCCTCCACTTTGGGCTGAGAAAACCTGAACCATCTGTACAAATGGGATATTGCTATTCAAAAGAGGAAAAGAGCTTGTAAAAAACCCCAAAACTTTGTGACAGAGACATCAAATTGACAGCTGAAGACCTTCTCCCTGGGAGGATAGCAAAAGAAGTGCAATAAAATCTTTATGCTTGATACCACATGAGGAAATGTCACTGATATCTGCCTCGGTTTTGGAGGCAAGGGTTATTACCTTGCAACATCAGTGTCACTCTAACATAGCCTGGCCTCTGCTGAGAGTTAGAATGACTGCTGCTGGTGGGTTTTTTGTTTTGTTTTGTTTTGGTTTTGGTTTTGTTTTTGTTTTTTTTGGTTGTTCTTTTTTTTTTTCGGTTGGTTTTGTTTTCTTCTAAGATTTAAAAATTGCTTTTTAGCTCTTAATTAGTTTCCCAGGCACAAGAAATATTGAAGTAATTATAAAACTCAGGGCAAAATATCTAGGCCAGATCCTGCTAAGCACCTGATAATAGGCTTGTCCCTAACGAATGGTATTTGGGGCAGGTTTTCAGTTTTTTTTTTTTAGTTTTCAAACAGGATTCTGGACAATTTCAGTCCTGAGGCTCATCATTTTCTGTGCAGGCAGTTTAGGAGAGGAGAAGTTACACCAGAATGTAGATTTGTGTGTTGGTGAATAACCCAGATCCAAATGATAGTTTTCATTGGTGGCCCAAAGAGACTGAGGGAAACACAATCAGTATTTAGAACTCCATAATGAAAATGTGTGGAAAAAGCTCCCACATTTTCCAAGTTGGCATTGCCTGGGCCAGTCTAGGCAGTAGACACTAAGGATGAAAGAACAGGGCCAGAAACCAAGTTATCTCCTGAAATTACCAAGTTATCTCCTGTAACTCTATGAAAGTAGATAATTTTAGAAAGAGGAGGAGTTGGGCTAGCTCAGAGTCAGTGAATTGCCACCAGAAGATCAGGAAAATCGAAAACCAAACCAAGGAAAGACAAGTCTGCATCAAAAGAAGTGTGGTGAGCAGATCCAGAGAGGTGATTCTCCCACTTTGCCCTGCTCTGGTGAGACCTAACTTGGAATACTGTGCCCAGCTCTGGAGCCTTCAACACAGGAAGGACATGGACCTGAAGAGGGCCATGAAAATGATCAGGGAGCTTGAACATCTCTCTTATAACCACAGGCTGATGGAGCTGGAGTCGTTCAGTCTGGAGAAGAGAAAGCTCAGAGGAGACCTAATAGCAGCCTTTCGGTACCTGAAGGTCTGTAAGAAGGCTGGAGACTGTTTACAAAAGCCTGTAGTGATAGGACAAGGGGCAATGGTTTAAAGTTAGGGAAGAGCAGATTTAGATTGGATGTTAGGAATACGTACTTTACCTCTGGGGAGGTAGCTGAGGCACAGGGCATTAGTTGAGGCCCCATGCCTGCAGATATTCATGGTTAGGCTTGACAAGTCTGTCAGTAACCCGATCTAGAGAAGAATGTCCCTGCTTGCTGCATGGGGTTTGGACTAGGTGACCTTTGTAGGTCCCTTCCAACCCAAACCGCTTTATGATTCTGTGATTTCAAGATGCACGCTGAAGCCTTTAGCCAATGCTCTAATAGAAGAATTGAGTGCAGCCATGAGAGGACACACAGGAGAGAGATGGACTCAGAGGAGATGAGTGGCACCATGGAAAAGCAAGAGACAATCATATTCAAAGACTGGATATAAGCTGCAGCACAGGAGGTTCCACCTCAACACAAGGGGGAATTTCTTTACTGTAAGGGTCACAGAGCACTGGAACAGGCTCCCCAGGGAGGCTGTGAAATCTCCTTCTCTGGAGACTTTGAAGGCCTATCTGGATGCGTTCTTCTGTGACCTGAGTTAGATTGTATGGTCCTGTTCTGGCAGGGGGGCTGGACTCGATGATCTCTTTGGGTCCCTTCCAGCCCCTAACATCCTGTGATTCTCTGATCCTGTATGACTTTGAGTAAGTCCTGACACGTGCTTGACCTCCTTTGCTGCAGACACTCACAAAAGTGGTGGCATCCTTGCTGTTCCTTAAATCAGAACCAGCAGTTATGTCACACAGTGAGTTGCACAATAGTAGTTACTGGATCCCTTTTTCCTTCTTTCCCAAAATCTCAGGCTTCTGTGAAGGCAGGACCTGGTCCTTTTGTCTATAGCGTTAAGATCACTGTCCATACATTATAATAATAATATACAGAGATGTTACCTAGAGTTCACTTTCCCCGAAGTTTTTTTCCAGGTGATGTTTACTGGATATCAAATGCTTGATTTAGAGATCAAATTTAATACCCAAATGCTGATATTTTTCTTAAGTGGCAGCAAAGTTTTATTAAAGTAGATTTCATTTTTCACAATGGCCCATTACTGGTATGTGTCAGGGAGATGTTAATTAGTGAGAAGGGTGTGTGCATGTCTTTCTTCTCCCACCAGCATGTCAATGCTGGAGGGCTGGTGCTATCATTCTGTTGTTGTGCCATTCAGCAATATTACTCCTCAGGCCAGTAATTGCTTTTGCCTTGAGCAGTCCAGCCTCTGTTAAAGCTGGAGAAAGATGGACCATGGCAAAAAAAAGAAGCAGTTGGGGCTAAGTATGGCCTCACAGGAATTTGTTGGGTTCAAGTGCAAAGAAATGAATGACAGTGTTGTGAAAGACACAATAAAAGTTACAGAGGTTTATTTGGGAAGGATTCCTCACATAATTATAGAATTGTTTCACTTGGAATTGACTTCTATGATCAACAAATTCAGCCATCAACCAAACACTACCATGCCCACTAAACCCACTAGACCCAAGGTCCCACGTCTACACATTTTTTCATCACCTTCAGGGGTGGTGACTCCACCACTTCCCTGGGAAAATGATTTATTACACTGTGGTACAGCTGGAAGAGGAAATTTCACAACTGCCCAAGGGTGTTACCTGGGAAAGTCTGATGGAGGCTGAGTGTAGGCCTGCAGGGATGTAGGCAACATCTGGGGCATACACCAGGGAGAGGATGATATAAGATGTAGGATACAGATATAGTCACCCAGCACTCTCTTGTGACCAGTTTAAGACACACAGACTGGCTCTTATTTTCAGTTTCAAGCAAGAAATATATGACACTGGTGTGCTATAACACAACTCTTTAATTATTTTATACGCTCTGGACAGAAAATTAAACAATTAGTAGATTCCATGATCAGGGAGCTGCATCAAAGGACTCAATGAAGATTTGAAGTCAAGTATCCTCTATTATAGAGTAGCCAGTGTATCTTGCAAAAACCCTGGCATGCATGATGAGAATGTGAGCGTGCTCCACTGCCAGATTTGAGGCTCATCAGCCATCCCTCATGTAGCTGAAGTTAAACTGTAGATGAGGATCTAGTCAAATATTTTGCAGCTCTCTGTAAATGATCAGTCTTTGTGCTATCTCATTTTGGTATATATTTATTTGTCTCTGTCCTCTGGCATACAGACAGAGCTTTGCAATAAGTTGTTGGTCAAGCATTTTTCAGTATATAAAGGACCTTTTGTGTTGAAATGCTTTAATTTTGAACTGTAAAAAAAAGATCAAACCACAATGTTGTTTATTTTCATAAAGGTTGTCTCATTTTGCTAAATTATTTTAATGGCTCTATTTTTGTCTCAAAATTATGTTTAGCATCATTTATTCCTCAGGATTAGCTGTATTATTCTACTTCACAAACTAAAAGTGATGTCTGAGTAAGTTTTGATGATCAATTTACACTATGAAGTAAATTTTGAAATTTTCTTTGACAAATGAAAACTGCTTTCTGAGAGGCTGAAATTTCCCAAAGGACAAAAATTCCATTTCCCAGCCACCTCTGCAGGAAAACTTGTGTGAAAATGGCAACTTTCTCTGCACTGTAATAAAACACTGTCTCAGCTGAGTGCTGTTTATGACCAAACCTAAAAACTATGATTCTTTTGGGGACCATAAATAGTATATAAAAAAAAAAAATCTCCCTTAAAAGTCTGTCTTCCTTAAAAGTGGACAACTTACTTGCAATTCATTTTCTTTAATTAAAATTTCTTTTTAAAGTAAATCCCTTCTCTGCTGTGTCTGGTTCTAGAGCCCTCAGCACAGCAAAGACATGGACTTGTTGGAATGGGTCCAGAAAGAAAGGTAAAAAAATTAACAAAAGGATGGAACACCTCTGCTCTGCAGAAAGGCTGAGAACTGGGGCTGCTCATCCTGGAAAGAAGACTCCATGGTGATCTTATTATGGCATTTCAGTATTTAAAGTGGGCATACAAGAAATCTGGGAACAATCTTTGCAGGGCCTGTTGTGGCAGGATAAGGGGTCATGACTTTAAAGTAAAAAAAAAAGGAGAGATTTAGGCTAAATGAATGAAAGACAGTTTTAGAATGAGTGGTATAACACTAATACAAATTGGCCAGGAAGGTGGAAGTTGCTTTATCCCCAGAAACATTCAAGCTCCGGTTAGACAGGGCTCTGAGTAACCTGATCTCATGGAAGATGTCCCTGCTCACTGCAGGGGTGCTGGACTAGATAGGTAATATTTAAAGGTCCCAACTCATTCTGTGATTCTATGATTCTGTTTAACTATGTGAACTGATGCAAGTGAATAACACAAGAATATCCATATTTAGGTCAGATCAAATGTTCATCTAGTCCAGTAGCTTTTCTCCAATGCAGACCAGTAGTAGTATTTAGAAGACACTATAAGAATATAAGATCTCCATCTAACCTTCCAGCAACCAGTGACTTGTACCACAGTTAAACTAAGATAAAGCAGAAAGATAGAGCAGCAAGAAATTCAGTATCTCCTTTCTTTTCCAAAGCTCCAGTTGTTTTATTTCACTTTATTCCCCCTTTCATGGTGAAACAGTTGGCGAAGAACATTTCTTACCTTTATTGATACAATCTCTCAATTTAAAGCTTCAGTTCAGAATGTATAAGCACCTACCAAAAATCCCAGTTGTATGCTCAAAGTGGAGCTCCTGCTCAGAGGAGGTTTCCATAACTGGTGCATGCAATAGAGTGAATGTTCATTACAGGGTCTGAACTACATACAAAGTCAAGAAGGGGCAATAGTAAGAAAATAAGTGCAGAGACAGTGTTTGTAGAAGAGAAAATGAGGAATAAACTGCACATGAATAAATTTAGACTCTCAATTAGAAGAACATTCCTATTCATTAGCACACTCATGTTCCAGAAACTGATTTTCAGTAGATAAAATGGGGCAAAAAGAGGTAAAAATGGGGCTCAGGTGATACAGGCTTGCAATAAGAAAATATATTCTGTTATCCTGAGGGTCTCAGGAAACTGCCAGAAACTTCACAAATCTCTTGAAGCAAATTGAGGTGGTGCAACGTGGTACCTTGGTATTGAGTCTGCGTCCGTTGAGCTAAACTTTGGCACAGCTCTGAGTGGTAACATCCCACATAAGCCAGCTTACAACAGCTGAAGATCTGATTCTCTAACGTAGAGTTTACAGACCCAGTAACATTGAAGAAGTAAAATATGGAACATGTTTCCTTGAAGCTTTATTGATCTTCAGCCTTGTCTTAACTGAGTAGCCAGTACAAATGGCACCTTACTGACAGGCATAGGGGAAACCAATGCTGGCTTGGTATAGAAAATAAATTAACTTTCTGAGCTCAGGATGGTTGCCTCTGAAGTCAATGATTTTTTTTTTAACAGTGACTCCTTTTCCCAATCATGGGACAGTAGGGGAGAAGTAAGTGTCATTTGCCTTCATTCATCTTATGCCTTAAAGTTTTGAATGTGGTTTTTGAAAGCATAAATATGAAATACTGGAGTTGGAGGTATGCCTAATGATCTGTCAAAAATCACCCACCTCTGTTTTCTGAGGGAATAGCCACTCATGTCTCATGTACTTTTCGGACTGAGTGTGATTTCTGTTATTTTCACTAGTTCAAAACCTGATATTTCTGTTATATAAATATTCTAACTGCCCTGAAGCTCATGTGTCTTTTGTAATGGCATCTGATATCAAGCTATTCTTTGGATGAATGATACATGTATGTAAAGAGGGCAATACACGATTAACATCCTACCCAAATCCCAACTCAGAATCACAGAATGATAGGGGTCAGGAAGGACCTTCACAGATCATATAGTCCCACCTCACTGCTAAAGCAAGTTCACCTAGAGCGGATTGCATATAAATGCATCCAGGCAGATTTTGAAGTCTCCAGAGAAGGAGACTTCCGCTCCACAACCTTAGTCTTTGCACTGAGTTTCTCAGCATGAATCTCCTAACAAAGTTTTTTTTCCAGCCATTCACCATTACAGAGTCTAGAAAGATTAGCTTCTGTTATCTTCAAAGCGTTATGCATGAAATTCATATTTCTGGAGTCCAGATGTCTTAATGGCACTATTTTGCTCTGTTTCTTCATAAGCTATGTAGTGTAATGCCTGGTGGTAAAAAGTACAGAGAGACTTCAGGAGTTTCTGATCACACTGCGATCAAAGTGACTTGAGATCCATTATAAAATGTACCATGAAGGGTCATGCCCCAAGTCACTTAATGAGCCTGAGGAAAAATCCTGCTGCAGGCCAGTGCTTTGTCCTCATTGCTGCAGCTTCTTTCTCTTCCATGAAAAATCCTTTTGCTCAGGATTAGAAATAAATCCCAGAGTTGTGTGGAATAAAGCTATCAGGATCACAAAATGCACACAACCTATACTTAAAATCAAAACCATAGCAGGTTTCCTTAGAATGAGATTACTTTACAGGCAAATGCAGTACCAGATAAAACTCAAAATTCCCTGTAGCCTCCCGAGCTTAGTTTATGTGTAATTCCTCTGCTGATTAGTGGAGTTAATAAAAAAATAAAAATGTCTCCCTTTAAAGCAGGAGGAGACTCACATAGTTGCATATACCTATCTCCAGGATAAAGATTTAATTACCTTGAGAAAAAGCTGGAAGAAAGATGAAACTCAGGCACCTGTTACAACTGGGAAGAAGGTAAGGAGGGCCAGCATGCCATAATTAAATCTTTATCACCCAGAAAGGAGTCTGCAGCCTGCAGTGTCTTCCTGGTGAATATCACCATGTTTATTTTTAAACCTGCTCCCTGCCAGCATGTCCCAAAGTCATTTCATATACACAGCTGGCTGATAAGAGGCGGGCTGGAGCTTGAAAAAGCAAGATCCAAAAGGAAAAAGAAAGGGGCTAGCTAAAAATTTAGTAGAAAAGGGGCTGGGATGGAAGCCGTCCAACCCCAGCAATTGGTGACCTACATTTTGAGACCTGTTTGCAAAAAACCTAGATTTTCCAGATCTTGGTGTCTCTCTTTCTGGTAGGTGCTGTACTTTTTCACCCTTGCCTTTTCAGTTCATCTGGAAATCACAGAATGCTAGGGTGTGGAAAGGATCTCTGGAGACCATCTAGTCCAATCCCCCTGCCAGAACAGGTTCACCCAGAGCAGGTTGCATAGGAACTTGTCCAGGAAGGTTTTGAAAATCTCCCGAGAACGAGACTCCTCTGAGCAGTCTGTTTCAGTGCTCCAGCACCCTCCAAGAGAAGAAGTATTCTGTGTTCTAGTTTGTGCCCATTGCCCCTTTGTCCTCTCAGCCTCCATCCTTTAGGTATTGATAAGGACTAAGAAGATGCCCTCCTAGTCTTCTCTTGTCTGTGCTAAACAGCCCCAGGTTTCTCAACCTCTCCTCCGTAGAGTGATGTCCTAGTCACCTCAGCATGTTGCTAGCCCTCTGTTGGACTCTCTCCAGTAGTTCCCATCATGTGGTTTTAGATGAGGAAAAAATATGAGTTAGGGATTGATCCCTCCCAGAGGAGAAGCAACATGAGGGGCAGCTGAATGAATATTCAAATGGTGAAAAACTGGTCAGAAATCTTTTGCCATGCTTGTGAGTAATTGCAGTGACTGCGCCATATGGTTTCATCACGCATAATGTTGCCCTCCACAATATACCAATGCAAACTTCACCAATCCACAGAGTTTTGATCTGTTGGTGATCCTCTGCTGCAGCTGGTCCCACAGGTTCACTTTGATTTGGGGACTGGGCTTCTTGTGCACAGAAATATAAACTTAATTATTCTGTCCATGTGTATAAGGACAAGTGAACATGCATCACACTTGTTTATTCATTTGTTTGTGCACATGTGTCTCTCAGAAGACGTGAAGTTATGTCTGCATGTACATTGATGTACAAAAGAATGGATTTGTTTTAGAACTCTCCTGGAGAAGTCAGAATCAACCAGTTGCATTAAATAGCCCAATACCTTATGGCAAAGTGAGAGATTAATCCCTCCTGCTTGGATTTAGATCTTCTCACAAAACCAAAGTGAACCAAGGAAGGATATGTACTGCATACAGCTTTGAGGCCTCCCCTGCTTCACATGACAGGTTGCATCAGAAACTTCTAAAAATCTCTTAGAACACCAGCTATTTGATTCTCTGGCTGGTTTTTGATTGACACAATTTTTATAAATGATGAGGGAAATCTTCATGAGACTACAAGGGCTGAAGGGACTGCTGAATAACTGAAGGACAGCCTGAGCATCTGAAACTAAGCCAAAAAATCACCCACAAATTTCTTCTGATACCTCCCTATTCTTTCCTCCTTGAGTACATCTCCCCTTCTTTCTATGATATCTTCTGTCTACAGAAAGTGAGAGGAAGATCCTAAAGCTGTACTTATATTAAAGATGCAAATGGCATCATGAATGTCTCTATGGTGAGCTTTCCCTACTCTAGCTTAGTCTGTTTTTTTTAGCTCACACTGCCTCCATAAGATGCATGTGTTTGTTTATGATGAGGTTTGGATGTTCAGCAGATCGAGGGAAATTATTCTTCCCCTCTACTCTGCCCTGGTGAGGCTTCAGCTGCAGTATTACATCTAGTTCTCAGCTACTCAGTTCAAGAAGGACAGGGAAATACTGGAGGGAGTCCAACAGAGGGCCATGAGGGTGATTTGGGAGCTAGAGCAGCTCTCATATGGAAAGAGACATGAGGCTATTTAACCTGCAAAAGAACAGAGTGAGAGGGGATCATCTTAATGTCCATCTATAGCTAAAGGGTGGAGATCATGAGGGTGTGGTTGGGCTCTTCTCAGTGGTGTCCAGTGATATGACAATGGCCAACAGGTACTGGAGGGTGCCGAAGCCCTGGAACAGGCTGCCCAGGGAGACTGCAGAGTCTCCTTCTCTGGAGGGATTTCAAGTGCATCTGGACATGTTCCTCTGCGAGCTCATCTAGATCAACCTGCTTGCTTTAGCAGAGAAGGTTGAACCAGATGATCTCTGCAGGTCCCTTCCAACCCCTACCATATGACTCTATGATTTATTTGTTTCCCTAATAGAATGATAATATATGTTATTTTAAGAAGTTCTTAAAAAAAAAGGATGATCAGCTTACAAAGTTGAGGGGTTAGCTGTGATCCTGAGTATACACACCAGGAGCCAAATATATTTTTAAGTATAGCTGTGCTGTTTCATTCTTTACCTTTCTTGGCATGTAGGCATGTGTTCTGCAGGGATTAGTCATGGATTCACAAAATGAATTTTCTCAGAAAATGTTCTTTCTTCATCTTTTTCTTTTGCTAAAACTTCAACATATTTTTCAGCATAATTTTTTCTTCTTCTCCTCCTCCTCTCTGTACATTTATGTGTGTGCGTTTGTGGGTGTGTATAAATATGTACATATATAGTGGTTGGCTGGAAATAGAAAAATCCATTTTCTTTAACAGTCGTATCTCTGAGAAGCAGACTCACAGAAAAGCTTTTAAAAACTAAATTAAAAGACTTGAACTGCTTCTGCTTGGGTTTTTTGGTCAGCTACTCCTTAATTCTTCTCTCTCTCCCTCTTGCTTTCTCTCTCATTCTTACCTCTGAGCTGAGTTTTTTGTTTAATTAGGAAGAAAGTAGTGACATCAAGTCAAGGATGTAATCTCTTTCCAGACTGGCAAAGACAGAGTTTAATCTTCCTGACATAGTCTCTTCCAAAACAAAAGGGAAATTCCCTCTTAAGATATGAAGCTAGGAGGTAGGTCCTAACGTAGCACCTGTTGAAAACTATGAAAATCTTTCTTTCTGTTTATATATGTTGTTTAAGATGCTTAATCCCTTCACCTGAATACACTGGTACCCTTCAGGGACTCCTGGAAATTGAGTATTGACATAGCCAGAGGAGTTCTGCTGAAATGTCTGTAGGATCTTGGCATCAGTGGCCCATTTTCCCTTAAGTAAGCTCATAAAAATACTCTATGATTCAACCACCTGAAGAGGGCAGGACTGTACAGTACTCTGTCTTTGCGTCGGGAGACGGCCTTTGCCGTTTACTCATGCTGTGCTACAGCAGGATCCTTTTTCATTTTAACATCCTGGGCTTCAATTCATGTTCAAACTTTCTTTATTCTGGTTACAACACATCTCACCCAACATTAGCAATGAGGAGTCGAGGATCTCGCAGAATGTATCTATACTGACTCCAAGGACTGGACAGTATATTTGTATTCTTTGGCACGCATCTTTAGAAGAGATGGCTTACCTATAGAACTCTTGCTCTCCATTGATGTCAGAGTAGATCTTGAAACCTACTTTAGATTAGATGTAGATCTTTTAATTTTATATGATTGGACAAGATACTCTCACTCTATGAGAGAATAAATTATGCAGATGAGGAATATAACCTCCACCTAGAATTCTGTGGAGAAAGCACTGGGAAATCTCCTCTCATCATGGTCCGTGTGAAGAGGACTCATGAGAATCAATGATAGTATTGTGATTGTACATTGTGCCTACAGGAAACCTTTTGTCTGTGAAGTCTGGATAATAATTTTGCATTTCTGAATCATAAATGTTTTATTAGAAAGAAAATGGGTGATATACTCCGCCAACTCCACTTACCTCTAACTTCTTTGCTACAGACTGGCAGCCATAAGGTGCCTGTATCCAACAAAAGACAAACTACTGCAGTTGCTGTTTCATGAATTACAGCAAAATACCCTGGGTACTTCCTATAGATGTCAATTGTGTACAGTATATTGAGGGCTTCACCCAGGTGCATGCCGTAAGCTTGTAGAGTGTATATTGGGCTGAGGTACATAGTGTGGAAGTCAGAATGTCAGTGAGTCCATAGAAAACACTTATTTGTACTAAAATGCAGCTATTTCCTCTCTGCAATGTGGCAGCTGAGATCACGGAGCAATCGTTTCCAGGCAGAGGACTGTGGAACAATGTCTCCAAATGAAATTACAGCTTGAGGAAAGGATTTCTTTGAGGCAGAATGGAATGCAATTACCCAAGTTGGACTTTTGCCAGGACACTGACGTTAAAAACACTTTCAGTTCTTGTGGGAAGTGCCACAGAATCTTTTAATGACTGCAAAGGAATGGGCTTTGGCATTTTTTTAGTGTCTTGTCCAAAAGGCAGAATAATAAAATGAGAAAGAAAAAAACTATCAAAGAAAAAGCTAATCTTTGCAAAGCGATGGAATATGTAAATCCTACTTTGAAATGGTAATTTATTAACTTCTTTTTAAGATAAAAATGCAATTAGTTCATTCTTTCATTTCCCCCATCCCCCAAAAAATGCACATATATTGTTATCATGTCTTCTACTCTTGTGTCAAATCTGTATCATTCAATTTTGTTGCAGTGAAACTTGTGGGTTTTATAAAAGAGACTGGTGTGTGTATGTGGGGGGGGGAGTGTTTCTGCCCTGTTTCACTCCTGACTGCAAATAAAAGACATTTCTGACTGTAAATAAAAGAAAATATTACTAAATTCAGAAATGATTGCTGTCAAAAATCTGCACTTGGTTGAATTTTATAACAGCTATGGGCTATTTTTATATTACATGCAGTGTCAGTAAAGAGTAATCAAGAGAGTGAAAGGGACTTTTTATCTTTTCCAGTTTATCCACAGAAATACTCTCTTGAGCTCTGAAGGGGAAAAAAATAGCAAATATTATGTGTGATAGAAGAGTAAGCATGCCTTATTTTTCACTTGATCATTTTTGGTAAGGAATGAATGTAGCTGCATCTATATCTATGCATCTCTATGCATAGCACACCCATTATTTCTAGCTAGCCAATCCAACAGAACTTTTCTTGAATCCATTGTGTTTTTATCATCTTGGTTTTACATTTTATCAAGAACATGTAAAGCTGGGTGTAATTGTCTGGTCATCTACATTTGGGTAATTACCTGTAAATATTAAATTAAAAGGTATAAATAAAGGAATGTTAAATAAATAAATGATAAATAATAAATGATGGCAGCATTGGCAGATTATGTTTGACAACAGTAACATCTGCAGATTCCTGTACCTAAGAATTTACTAATGGAAGGTGTGGTAGGTGTCAGTTCAGACAGTTTCCTATCTGTGGAGATTTCAGTTCACATCTAGCTCTGAAGAGGGACCTGTCCTCACAAAGCTGTTGAATAGTTTATATTACTGCTTTCATAAGTCCTTCCTGGCAGAGTTGCTTCACATTGTTTAGAATATTTAAATAAGTACCAAGTGTAAAAGAAAAAGAGTGAGAGGGAGACACTTGTGAAGAATTAATACAATTCTTTGGCAGTTCAACTCTCCATTTTTTAGGTGTCTATAGAGTGAATTTTGCCATCTGGATTAAGTTGTCTAGAATCCCATTATAATCAATATAGTCCATAGACTTGGGCAACTGCAGTTCAGGCTGTGTTAAAGTAGAATCTTGTGTTTAGAGCAGAGACGCACATCTCTTCCATTCTCCATCTCCCATTTTGAGCTCCTACTCTATACTGATGCTTTTAATCCCAAAATACAATGCAAAGATTTATTTATATGTTACATGTGGTGATTGAAATGAAGAAAATTTAAAACTGGAGATGTGCCACTGGGCTTGGGTGCTGAATTTAGTAGAGAAGGCAGCCTAAAGAGACTTCTCACAGAGTTCTGAGCTGAGATCCTGAATTTGGCAAGAAGTAGCCAGTAAACCCACTGATATCTGAGTTCAGTGTTTGCTTTGCTATGTTACCTGCTCTGTGAGCAAAGTGTTGTTTTTGGGAGCATCAGGGCTTAGCAGCAGGTCTCTACCCAGAGCTCACAAGGATTTGTTGACTTTCAGTCATGAGTCTTGGCAGCATCCAGTTACCACCAGCTGACTAATCTGAGGCATCAGAAGGAAACAATAACTCTCAAAGGCATAAGTTAATTACTTTCCCCCCCTTCTCTGGACATTCCGTGTCATTTCATGAAGCAAAGAAAGCCCTGGATGGATGGTGTAAGATGTACTATGCCTCTCAGAAAGAGAGCCCACACTGGGCTCAGGTCTATAGAACCTCTATTTCCTCAGTTTTCCCCTGTGAAATGCTTCATGAAAACTTATGCCTTCCAATTCATCCTGCTGTTTGAAATTGATGATCCTTCTGCTCTATCACATGATAATTGCAATTCTTAGAGAGGATTTTTAACTTCTAGCATAATCTAAACATCTGACTCCTTATAGTGATGTGACTTAAGGCAGCAGGAGTCAGGAGATGGCATGTCTGACAACGAGCCCCTAAATTAAGAGTGAACCAGCTCTGTTTCTAAGGGTGGTGTTGGTATTTTAGTAATTGCCTCACTGAGGATATGGAAGCCTACTTCTGGAGCAAGGATACAAATCACTGATTATCCCAACAGCTCTGGTGGTGATGAAAGCTTGGGTTTTGTGCTCCTCACTCTCATGCATAGCACTGCTGGTAACCATGGTGTCCGAATGCGTGCGAACAGAGCCTGGCTTCTTACATAATGCTTGCAGCACAGCAGCACCACCAGACTTACCAATTAAAGATTTGTCTTGGTGAGCAGGGATTAAATACTCTTCATTAGCAAATTTAGAGATTCTAAAGCCCTATTATAGAGATCTGCCACCCACATTGTGAGCGAAGCAGCTGTACAATGGGCGATTATAAAGCAAGAAGATGAAGTGACGTTTTGGCTAGGAACTTTATTGTCTCTATAATCTCAGCTCTACAATCCCATAGAAACAATTTTGTTTAATAAGAAGTATTGTTATTTCCTTCTGAGTGGGAGGGCTATTTCCTCTGTCTCCCCATAAAGGTTAAAAATAACAATGTGTGACTCTTCATGCTTTGTTAAGATAACTTCACATTTCATTCACATTCAAAAGGGAAAAATAAAAAAAAAGCAAACAAAACAAAACCAAAAAAAGCCCAAACAACCACCACATAGAATATATAAAGCTCAAGACACAGCAGAGAGCAGAATTATTATTATATATTTTTATTATTTAACAATTATAGCTGTGAGAGTTTTCAGAACAAAAGCGCGGTGGTAAAAAATGGAAATAAAATAAACAGCCACCTTCTTTCAAAGTTTGACTCCACAGAGCTTTAACTCCAATCAGCTATAGCAAAACTGATGACAGGAAAGACTTTCAGCATGTTAATAGCATAGCAACATGCCGAGTGTACTTGCAAATCCATTTGCTTTGAGACGTTTTGATCACAATATTCTACATTGGGAAAAAGGGTGTTTTATGAAGGAAACACCCAGTATGTGAAGGATCTGTGAAAGAAAATCATCTCCCTCATTCCATTTACCCAGGAGAATTTACAGTCACCAGGAACTCCTAAGGGCCAGAGTTTTGCAAGATTCATAGGCAGCTGCCAGCTCTTGTGTACAGAAACTCAGCTTGTTGCTTCAACTACCTCAACATTTGTTTACAAAAACATGTCAAGCAGTATAGGTCATAGTATCACAGAATGGTTTTGTTTGGAAAAGACCTCCAAGATCATTGAGCCCAACCTTCAACCCAATATCACCTGTGACCAGGGCATCCAGAACCCAGGTCCTTATACAGTGATGCTCTAAGTGGACTACTGCTATAATAGGAAATGAATCAGTGTCAGAAAACATTGCTGGGCACTGGAATTTTCTGATAAACGTTTGTACTATGATCCCTGGTGTGGTTTTAGCCTGAGCATTAGCCTTACAATTCCTAGATTCCAGTTGACAGCTGGCAGAGTCCCCAAACCATTCCCAATAGACAGTCTGGAAAAAGCAACTTTGTTTTACAGACTAGGAGAGTTTAATTGTATAAACATAGGTCATTGTTGGCCTCAGTGATGGAAAATGCTTTCAGTCTTCTTTAATTTACTTGCCTCATCAGAAAAAAATACGTTTACTACTTTATATGCATGCAACTCACAGTTTAGCTACAGCCCCTGGCACTAGGGTATGCAAAATCATTACAGCTGCAACTGGCCAAAGGCAGAGACACTCCCCTAGTGACCAGGAGGGGTTGTGAAGTGCCTGCTTCATGGCAAAAGTCAAACTCCAACCATGGATGTTAGAAAGTTCTCTTCCTTCAGGGGCTGCTGCTTTGCAGCTGCCTGTTGGGAGATAAAAGTCAAGTGCGGGGGTGTATGTATTTACAACACTGAGAGTAACTGCTGGGACACAGAGCAGTGTGACCTGGAGCTCAGCATGCAAATAGGGAATGACAGATGTTTTTACAGCCCATATTGTCTCCAGGCATGAGATGGCTGGTAACACAGTGCAGACACCAGACCCTTGCACTCTTCCTCATCGACCTTAAGTGTTACCCAAGGGAAATGACCCTCTCAGCTTATTAACTTGGGCTTAGTGATGGTAAAGCAGAGGGGACGCAGAAAAGAGCTGACTTGTATTTGATTGGCCTACAGTAAAGTCAAAATAGTTGCTCAGTTCCCAAGAAATGTAATCCTAAATCAGCCCAAAGCAGGACTTTAATAGAAAAGCTTACACATTTCATTTTCAATGTGACCAGTTCATCCTATTACCCAAAAGACCAGGTTTTAAAGACTACTTTGGTTCTTAAGCTCCTTTGTTTTCCATTTTGGTAGTGATTGTTCCAGTGATACATAGAATCACAGAATGGTTTAGGTTGGAAGGGACCTCAAAGATCATCTAGTTCCATCCCCCAGGCACAGGGCCTTCTCTACCACCACCCTGGGCAAGAATTCCATTGTTCCACCACCCTCATAGTAAATAAGGATGAGTGGGATCTCAGACAGATAAAGATGTTGGATTTTATCGCTCCCCTGTCTTTCTTTCTGCTCCCAAGAAATGACCTTTCCCCAAAATCTCGCTCCTATGTTTGATATTTCTTCCACTGTGACTTGGGCCTTCTCATCATCTGCTCAGCTGTTTATAGCAAACAGAATTAAGTCTGTTTATTGAGTCATTTTACAGAGACAGTGTGATTTGTTGGACTTTCTTTGAGCTGACTTCTGAAATCAGAGATGTATGGCCTTAAATGCCAGTATTGACTGTGTGCAAGGGATTGGAGACAGATGTATGGTTACACACACAGGAGTTTGTTCCTCCTGTCAGGTTTAGTTAGGCGTCTACTAGTAAAATGTGTCTAATGTGTTCATTGCATTTGCTTCCTTCCTTGTGCAGCAGCATTAAAGGAAACAGTCGATGCTTCAGCAAAGAGTGGAGGTTTGCAGTAGATGTAGTGTATTCCATTGCAAGAACAAACGGTTTACATCCTTCACTTTGAGAGATTACCCTCTCTACTTGGATGTATTTCAGTTCAATATTATGATTTGAATTTTGCTAACACTAAAAGCATGGTTAGGGATGAGGCTGCTGTTGTATTGGGTGCTCTACAGACAAAGGAGGGGAAAACAACAGCGTTTGCCAGAAAGATTATTTCCAGATGCATTTTCTCTATTGGAAATCATGTTCTTGATTATTTTCGTCCAATTAGAGAACACAAGCAATGCCATGTAAACTGTGATGCTAATCAAAATAAAGCTCTGATTTTATCCAAGTTGGTCACATGACTGTAAGAGATGTCATTATCAGCAAAACTCCACAGATAGTTACACCACCACAGCACACGGAGGATGAAAATGCTCTGAATTATTTATAACAACTGGGTCAGCTTCTCAGCTGGAGAAAACTGGCAGAGCTAATTAACTGATATACCCCAACTGATGTTCCACTCCATATTTGAGGAATAACTCCAAATAACAGAAATACAAGGAAATCATAAGCTGCTTTGCTTTGCTTGCTGCTGACTGCTAGCTCAGTTTTGCTATCAAGCTTGCAGGAGGAGTACATGGCAGGCTATAAAGAGCAAGTTGTCTGAGTGGTTTGTAACCAATATGTACATGTACAGTTCTGCACTGGAGGAAAATAGGATGCATTACATTTGCCTTCCTTACCCCACTGCAGAATAAACCTCAAGTACTGAAATAAAGGCCATATTTTATAGCAACTATATTGCTAGGGTCATTAGCTTTCCCATTCAGCTTCATCAGATGACTACACAGCAGGATGCATTCCAAATTTATTTGATAGCTTGTCAATAAGCAGCTGCCTTTTAATAGCTCTTAACTTCATGGACTTGAAAAACAAAGTGCCTCACACTCACATTAAACCAAGTGATCCATCACAGGTATCAGTTTTTTTCTGGCATACAGGGCAGTGCTAAAAGTACCCTCTGACTCCAGCTTTCACCATAGGTTTTCTGAACACTTTTCACTAGGGAACAGAGACAGAGAGACAAACCTGACAGGGAATTATTGCAGTGAGGAGAAGAGTGGTAAGTCCTAGCTAGCTATGGCTGGGTTAGGAAGTGAGGCAGGAAGGAGTAGGGCCAGGAATGGGGACTTCAACAAGTCTTGTGAGGAGGAACTGAAGGAACTGGGGTTGTCTAGTCTGGAGGAAAGGAGGCTGAGGGGAGAGACCTTCTTGGTCTCTACAACTCCCTGAAAAGAGGCTGTAGCAAGGTGGGGACCAGTCAGTCCCTTTCTACCCAGACATGTCGAGCCATCCCACTAATGCAGTTTCCACCCATCTGTGAATTAAGTGCAGATATTTAACTCCTGTGAATTAAGTACAGATATGAACTCCTTCCATTTGCCATTTGCAATCAGATGAAAGGTAATATATGAGGACAAAGTGTTATTTTTAAAATTAACATCACATCCTTATCTTCTTCCTGTCATATCCAAGAAATTAGTTACTTATTTGCCCCACAGCTGTAACTCCAAAGAGAATACTGCATGGCCTGGTGGCACAGGGCTGAGTGAGACCTTGGCAAATACAGAAGTGAAGAACTAAGCAACATGAGAGTATAGCTCAGGATGCATATGAAAGCAGAAGATGGGAATTACCAAGACCTTGTGAAATGGTATATGATTGTTCTTTTTGTTCTCCCTAAATCGTCACCTAAGGTCTGTTTTTTCTTTCAAGCTGTCCTTCACCTCAATTTCATTCTACTTATTCTTTCTTATTATGCTGTGAATTTTTATGACCCTTTTAAAGTGACACTGAATACTCTATCTGAAAGTATAAACTTATTCTAATCTATATATTTATTTGTTGCTGTATTTTATACCTTCTAAAATGTCATCAAATAAAGCTCAATTAAGCTTCAAGGCAAACTCTGCAGTCTCACTCCTATGCCTCACTTTTGCTCAGTTCTCTCATTCTGATCCCTGCATTGAAAGAAGTGTGGTGAGCAAATTGAGAGGGGATTATCACATTTTACTCTGCTCTGATGAGTACTCATCTGAAGTACTGTGTCCAGGCCTGAAGCCCTCACCACAATAAGGACATGGACCTGTTGAAGTGGGTCCAAAAAAGACCACACAAATGACCAGGGAGTTGCAGCACCTCTTCTGTGAAGGATGAGAGGGTTGGGATCCTTCATCTTGGAGAAGAGAAAGCTCCAAAGAGGCTATATTGGGTCCTTTCAGTACTTAAATGGGGCCTTTAAGAAAGATGAGGACAATCTTTTTAGAAAGGTTGTTGTGAGAAGATGAGGAGTGATGTTTTAAAACTAAAAAAGGAGAGAGTTAGACTAGCTATAAGGAAGAAATTTTTTACAATGAGTGTGGAGAAACACTGGATCAGGTAGCCCAGTGGTAGATGCCTCATGCCTGGAAACATCCAAGATCAGGTTAGATGGGGCAATCTAATCTAGTTCAAGATGTTCCTGTTCTTGGCACAGGAGTTGGATTAGATGCTCTTTAAAGGTTCCTTCCAAACGAAACCATTCTATGACTCTGATTCTCATCTACTGTAACTGGGGTTAATTCAACCTTTAATTCCAATGGGCTCTGACAAAAAAGGAAGCACATACAGTAAACAGGCACAGATCAAAGTGTAACCATTGCAATTCATAAGTGTAACTTACACCATGCCATGGTTATTATTACTATAACTATTATTAAATTATTTAGTTCACATTAGCAGCTGTTTCTTCTAGTGTTGTCTGTCTTGTCACTGAATCCTTACTATATGCATTCAGCAGTCAAAAATATTCCAATAAGAATTTCATGCCTTACTGCCAAAAAAACCCAAAAAACAAAAAATCCCACATTTTCATCAAAACTGCCTAGATCACCATGCCAAAACATAGTCTGTTCCCTTGAAGGTTTAGTTCTAAGTAACTTTCGAAAGTAAAATTTAGTCATTTCAGTCACATAGACCTTGTACTGCAGACTGAAGGTGTAATGAATAACCCTCATGTTTACACAATGGTCACTTCAGACTCTTGTACTAAATATAACCCAGGGATCTGTATTCAAACGTCTATTTTTTGACCTTTCATTTACATTGTTGTATCAAAGCAACGAGTCCGGCAAAGAATGAAAACCTATATTGCTTTTGGAATGTCCCCATTTTATGATTTAAGAGAGTTTTACTTTACCACAGGAAAAAAATATTTAAAACATAGATTGAAACCCATTTATTTGAAGTGTGCTTGTCAAGACTGGTTTATTCTGTTCTCTTTCTAGAAGCATAAATAGAAAATACAATCCACCCATTAAAAAAAAAAAAAATTCTACTGGCAGCTTCATTTAGTGGTCCTTCTGCAAAACTACATGTCTTTTACAAATCAGGTTCACTTCTTTGATGAAGTCTCCAGTTCATATGTTCAGAATTTTAAATGTGCAAATAAACAAATCGGGATTCTTATTATCTTTGTGATCTTTGTATTTTCCTTTTCCACCTCTGACCTTCTCATGCCTACAAATGTGATTACTGAATCGTTCTGAAGTCTATTATTTCCTTCACAGCATTAAGGTTATTTCTTTATAGGAAATTTCCACATAATGTCACGTTCAGAGTAAAGAAGTTACTTTACTTCCTTCCCCTTTAGACAGTGATTTGTGAGGTGGGATGAATAAGGAAAAAGAATAATAATCTTTGTGGAAGGAAATAAAACGCACAACCCTGTGGCACCAACCTAGTAAATCTGAATTCAATTCAACACTTCATCTATTGCTTGTAGGAAGCATCAGGCTGAATTTGAGATGCCTGATGAAATGAAAACTCAGGTTATATTCTCTCTGTGGTTATTTTAGCCTAAATTAAGACTTTTTTCCCCTCCTGATAACATTCATGACCTATGAAAATTTATCCCTGGCATGGCAAAACAGAAGAGAACAAATAACAGAGCTTTCCCAGCTCCTCTCTAGGGCCTAATCATTTTTCTTACAATCATCTTCTACTTTTGGCACATTTATTTTCTCCCCAGGATTTTTGTCCCACCTTTCACTGCTGATTTCCCTGAAATATTGCAAAGCTTTGCAACCTCTCTCATGCTCTGCATCCCTGGGGGCTTGCTGCAGCTTGAGGTGGATGGACTCCAACCTTCAGAGCACCGACAAAACGTGACATGAGTTATTCGAAAGCTGGCTAAGGTTTAGGACTAGATGAGTCAATACATTATTGAGATGAACTCAAGGTACCAAGATAGAGCCCCGATGTAAACCTCAGAACATAAAAACAGCAGACCAGATAGTGAAGAAGGCAGTTGAGTTGCAAAATCCCTCATGGTCCCAGGACTGAAATAATAGTGAAACTGTACATCGAAATTTATTTGCCTGCTTTACCAAATTATAAATTTGCAAAAATAAATATTGAAGCCTATTCCCTTCTCTCCCTCCTCCCAATCGATGCTAAGGTGTTTAACCAGACTGAGCTACTGCTCCTTACTTTGAATGTTGTAAAGATTCTCAATCTCATTCACGACGTGGGAGGATCCTGTCCCAAGTAGGTAGCATAATTCTGTGAAGCCAGGCTGGAGACTCCAACCTCATGGCAACTAGATGTTAGCAAAATTATTTGTTTTGATCACTGCTGTGCTAAGGTTTCAGCTTGAATCCTCTAAGCTACAGTGATATAAGAGGAGGCTGCCTGGAGAGAAGAAGCCTGAGTTGGACTTGGAATATATCATTATTCACTATTTAATCAGCACCACACATAAAGTCAGTTTGTTTAGTAAGTACCAGAGCAATAATAAGCTCCCTGCTCTAAGCTAACATGCAATAATGCAAAACTACACTCATCTATGTATTATTTTGTTCTGGCTATTGTGTGACAGAGTGTCACATGCTGTAGCATTCTCTGGTATCTGATTCAGCAAGTTAGCAATAGTTATTTCCAGGACTGCAACTTTCTTTTTAATTGGTATTTGTACACCATCTCGCACAATGACTTGATCCCAAGATTGGAATTTTGAGATAGAGAGATAATTTATCTTTTTTATTTTACCTACAATACAAGGGCTAAAGAAGAATTTGCCTCCAGGCATTTATTGATATTGAAGGTTTTTTTGTGATGCATTTTTTCCACTGTTTCTCCACAACAAACATGTATTGGTGAACTCCAAATGTTCCAGATAAATGAATTAACATTACAATGGAGTTGATGTTTACAGTTTTGCTCTTGCCAGCAGATAGAGAAACTGTGTATATTTCCTGATGAGTTGATTTACTGCCAGAGATAACTGAGAAATAACCTCATTTTCCTCCTTCAGCAAGTGAAAGAATTTCTTAATTTCATCTGTTTTGGTTTCCAGGGGGAAAAAAAAAATGCATTTGGTGGCATCAGGTAATAAAATTTGGGGTAAAGTGATAGATATTCTTTTCAAAGCAGGTTATGTTTTTTTTTTTTTTTCCCAAGCACTTGAAAGCACATACTTTCTCTTTTCATGTATATTTAGACATGAGACTCTCTTTTCCTTTACAACTTCCACGATATGCTCTTATCAGCCCTTCAAGAAAAGCAAGTCCTTCCAAACAGTACTACAGTACTTCTGGGTAACTTCAGCTCAGGAGAATCAGAGAATCATAGGATGGTAGAGATAAAAAGGGGCCTCTGGAGATCATAGAGTCCAACTGCCCTGCTAAAGCAGGGTCAGCTAGATCAGTTTGCACAGGAACACATCCAAATGGGTTTTCAAAGATTGCAGAGAAGGAGACTCCATGACCTCTCATATTCCAGTGCTCCATCACCCCACTCCCCTTCCACCATGTTCAGAGAGTTTCAGCTCTGAAACATCAGCTTTGCTAAACTTCCAAGCAAAGCCACATTTTCTATAAAGATATTTTCAGAGAGGCTTATCTGTTTAAAAACCTTTCTGCTGAGCTATCCAATGTGGATTTCTACATCTGACTAATATTCTGTCTTGGGATATCCCTGCCTTCACGCTATGACTGAAATCAGAGAGAGAATGAGAGAAGGATTCGACCTCAGAGACATAAGCAGAGTTTCAATCTCTTTTTTTTTTCTTTTGTTTTTCTGGTTTTGCTTGCTGAGTAAATTGAGCTGAAGATTGCTTGATCAGAACAAACTCAGAAGTACTAAGTCCTCTCTGCTCATAGCAGAAAGATTCATATTTCCACAACCAACCTTATTTGTTTTCTTTATTCGGTTGGGGTGGTTTTTTTTTCTTGTTTAGGGTTTTTGTTTGGGCCTTTGTTTTTCTCAAGCAGATGAAGAATTTAAAAAATGAAAGTCTTGTGCAATTATTAAATTCTAGTCAGTTTGTGAGAAATATGATGAGATCACAAAAAAGGTTATTCAGAGTATGAGGCTTTAATTTTGTTTTACTTCTCTAGATACAGAGAATCAGAGTGAACTCTGGCTCTATTTCCTTTACTTTAACAGAGGTTTCTTGTAGGCAAGGTGACTGCTTAGCTTGTAGATTATACTTAAGGTATCAGCCTGTTCCTGATTGATGTTCAAGACAAAAAAAACCCAAAAAAACAAACCCATGCAGCTTTTCTGCCCTTTTGAATCAGACTTAAATTCACAGTCAGCAGTGAAAAAGAGACATTCAGAAAGCAGGGAAAAGATGCTGCACACCTCATTTTAACATTAACCAGTGAAATATTAACAAATTTATTGGTCTTTTTCTATTTAAAAAAAAATTAAAAGAAGTTCATTATGCTCTGTAATCCTGCTTAAATATTCATCACATTGTTAATGAACAACATTCATTTTTAAAATGTTCAACCTGAGACACCATCTAACATGATTTGATAATAATATAATTTCTGTATAACCATAAAAGGGACAAGAACAGTAAAAATAATTGTATCTGTAAACATCCTACCCAGTTTTCTCCTGACTAATGAGCAGCTGTTTTTCATTAGCAGCATCATTTTATCTCTAGCCTATCAACCTGCACAGCTGGGCATATTAGAAATAGCTCATTGCACTGTGGAACGTATGTTCCCTAAATTGCAGAAACAAATGAGAATCAGGTATCCAAGCTTTTTAAAACAATGGTTTGGGGCTGATTTCTCTCATGCTCTATTATTCACCATGTTGCAATATCTGGGGTCTTGATTAGAGAATGGTAGAGGTTGGAAGGGACCTCTGGTGGAGACCAACTAGTCCAACCTCCCTGCTAAAGCAGAGTCACCTAGGGCAGGGTGCACAGGAATGTGTCCAGGTGAGTTTTGAAAGTCTCCAGAGAAGGAAGCTTCACAACCTCTCTGGGCAGCATGTTCCCGTGCTTTGGTACCCTCAAAAGAAAGATTTTCTTTATGTTTAGGTGGAACTTCCTGTGTTCTAGCTTGTGCCCACTGCCCCTTGTCACAGAATCACAGAATTGCCTAGATTGGAAGAAACCTAATTTAATGTCATCTCCATACTTGAGAGTGTATCCAATGTTTTCACCTTGATCAGTGATAAAGATACTAAAAAATATTTCCTCCAACAACTCTTGGGCTACAATGATTGTGGCTGGATAAGACCTTGGATGGAGTCAGATGTAGGAAGAGAGGATGCATTCCCTGTCTCTCCTGCAGAATGGGAGGAACATTTACTGTCAATGTATTTTCAATTGACTTTTCAATGAACTTTTAATGACAGTGTCAAAGCAAGGCATTATTCTAAGATATTTTGGTCCAGAATAAATCTGTTAGACAACCTTCCTATTAAAATAATAAAGAAATGTACTTCCCAGTAACTTCTCTTGTTGGGTGCCTATTTATTAGATCTCAGTGTGTGAAGCTAAAGTCTCATTATTTACTAAATCATTACTTGGTATTTCTGTCTTTAAGCATAAATACATTTTTAAAAGACCTTGAAATAGGTCTTGTGTTTGCACTCAGAAGTATAACCTACTTGTCTCCCTGTATACTCCTTGCTCTAGGAAAGCAATCAAATTCCAATTATACTGAGTTAACTACCAGCTGCCAGTTTGGTTGACCTTGTTTGCTTGGAAATTAAAAGGCAGGCCATGGCAGAGTTGAACCAAGTAACCTGGTAGCACAAAGAGACATGCAGGAAAGAGTTGCACTGCTTATTTATAGATCATCAGGAAGATGACACCCCACTTAGGCACTGATTTCAGATGGGAGAAATATTTGAAATTGGGAGAGCAAAGCGGAAATTTTCTGCTTGTATGTGTTTTGAAAGAACAATACAGTTTTGTTTTGTTTTTTTTCTTTTGTACAAATGACTCATTAAGCTGAGTTTATGCTGGGCTTTGTTAGCACCCACTAGCATATTTATAGGTGTGTGTGTATATATATATCTCCATTCTGCTGCTAGATGGCAATAGTTAAAGCAAGTATCACACTTATATTACCAGGAGTGTCACAGAGCATTGTGCACAGCTCTGTAAACACTGACATCCAGAAAGATACAATACTCTCTTTTGAGAAGGGGTGACTGATGATGTAAGAAGGAGAAAGGATTTAAGGAGATAATTTATCATAGCAAAGCAAAATAGTAAAAGGCTCCAATAGATTAACCATGAAGTAAGAATTACCCTCTGTATTGTGTGGGAAAGAAAGAGGAGGAAGTTACATTGATTTACATAAAAGGATCCACAGCTTTCCCTCAGTGGAAATCCAGATGCTGTGGCGGACTCAGTATTAGTTTTAGGTAGAAATGCACTAATTTTTCCCACTATTAGTTAACACTTTGTTCATCTCATTTCATGTGATTTTCCTTTGGGGACTGCACACGGACCTATTAAAAAAACCCCAACAAAACCCAGTAATCATCTCCTAGGGCTTGTGTCAATTCCAGATACTGATTCACTCACAGTTTTAGCAGTTGCTTTCCCTAATAAATCAGGGACTTGATTAATGTCTCATTATTAAAGTAAGTCAAGGTTATGTCTGTGGAACTGACATGAGGGAAAGGGCATTCAGGATCTTTTCAGTTTAGGCTAGCACTCCTCTTCTGAAGTACTGCACGGAGACCTTCCTCATCTATGCCTCTCCCAGGAGCTGTATGCAATAGCCAGTTCCTGCAAGGGATTAATTTGACTGAAGAGGCACAGATAAAGCAGTAAGGTAAACTACCTCATATAATTTAATCTTTTCACCTTCTTTTTTTATATCTCCCTTTTAATTTACTGTAGAGCAACGGAAGTCTGTTATGGAGCAGACCTGTAGGTCATAACTCCCTAAAATTTACTTTCTGTTCATTGATTCTTTCCTCTCTCTGGTTACTTTCATCTTACTAAATGTGAAATTCAACACATGAGCTGGCATCTGATTTCCTTTTTGGTTAGAGAGGTCTAACTGCTACAGCTAAGGTGCAATGAGACACAATGCATCTTTTTTTCAAAACTGATGTGAAAATCTGGTTACACTCAGAAAGGATATAGTTCTATCTGTTTCTTTGTGAAGGGAATCTGGCATGACTGGGTCAAGTGGGTTTACCTGTCAAGTACCCCTTCTGGAGTACTGTGTGCAGTTCTGGAGCCTCCAGCACATGAAGGACATTGAAGTGTTAGAGCAGGTCCAGAGGAGGGCCATTAAGATGAACAGAGGGCTGGAGCAGCTCTCCTATGAAGACAGACTGAGAGACTTTTCAGTCTGGAGAAGGCAAGGCTTCAAGGAGACCTTATAGCAGCCTTCTAGTATCTGAAGGGGACCTACAGGAAGGCTGGGGAGGGATAATTTACAAGGTCTTGCAATGACAGGACACGGGACAATGGGTTTAAACTGGCAGAGGGGAGATTTAAACTAGATGTTAGGAGGAAGTTCTTTCCAGTGAGAGTGGTGAGGCACTGGCACAGGTTGCCCAGGGAGGTTGTGGCTGCTCCCTCCCTGGAGGTGTTCAAAGCCAGGTCGGATGAGGCCTTGAGTGACCTGTACTAGTGGGAAGTGTCCCTGCCTATCGCAGAGGGTTGGAACTAGATGATTCTTGAGGTCCCTTCCAACCTTACCATTCTATGATTCTATGATTCTAATTGTAAATATCTGTATTATATGCATGCAATGTCACGTTTCAGTTTATCTTATAATGTCAACTTTTCTCATCCAAGGTACCCACTTACATCTGCTTCTCTCTCTATGACTTGGATCAGTGGTAGTTGGAGGCATTTACCATCACAGAAGCATTATCACTTGGCAAGGTCAAGAGGTAAGTGAAGGTACTCAAAGATGATAGGCCCCATTTAAAGAAAGCAAAACTGTCCTGTTTTGTTTAAGGGAAATGAAGGAGAAGAAGATGGCTCATATATGACAGAGGGAGAGAAATGAAGCAATGCATCACAGAATAAATAATAGGAATTTTTCCCTAAAATATCTCTGAATTATATCTTCCAGCAAAGACTCAGAATATTGGCTGAAACATAGAATCGTAGAATCATAGAATCAAGCAGGTTGGAAGAAACCTCCAATATCGTCCAGTCCAATCTATCACCCAGCCCTATCCAATTGACCAGACCATGGCACCAAGTGCCCCATCCAGGCTTTTGTTGAACACCTCAAGGGACAGAAACTCCACCACCTCCCTGGGAAACCCATTCCAATGCCAATCACACTCTCTGTGAAGAACTTCCTCCTAATACCCAGCCTATACCTCCCCTGGCACAACTTGAGACTGTGTCCCTTCATTCTGCTGCTGGTGGCCTGGGAGAAGAGACTGACCCCCATGGAGCCACAACCTCCTTTCAGGTAGTTGTAAACAGCAATCTTCTTTAGAACTTCCACTCTCATTTTTGCCTTTTAGATGAGTATAAACTTCAGTATAGCAAAAATGCAATGATTAAAAATTACAAGTGTACTGAATATGCAGTACTTTGATGCAAATATTTTTGTGGTAAAAGGCCAGGTGTTACACCAAACGGTGTTTTAGTCTGATTCCTATGGAAAGATTCCCTCTAGGCAAATCTTTCATTTGACAGAAATTTGTGAATTCTGTGGAATTGAATGTTTGCAACAACTACATTCAAAGGCAAATACATTTTGGGTTAAAGATGTGGAATTGCCTCCTGATTGCCAAGTTTATACAGAGATCAATTTTCCTCTGAGCTTTCAGAACTGAATGCAAGACTCCAGACTTCATCACTGGTAAGGTTTGAACAACAACGTTCAGTTGGAGGTGATGCCTGCTCAGTCTTGGCTGGAAACATTGCTTATATGCAAATATGAAGGCTGAAATTGCCAATTAATCTACTCATTATTAGAGTTAGTTTTGTATTTTTGCTTTCACCATGTATGCTTTCTCAGCTATGCCTACCAGAAAAAAGGATTGCCCTAAGCAGTGATATGAATGCTCCATGAAAGATCTTTCTAAAGGGATTATATTAAAAAGCAGACTTATTTGTGATCACTTCTTATGCCATGTTGCTTGTGTGGCTTGCTTATCTTCAGAGAAATTTGATTTTCTTGGAGAAAAGGTTATATTCAGAACTGGAGTGTATTTTCCTTTAACAGTTTTAGGGAAATTCCTTCTGATGGGTGTGTAAAAATCTCATGCATTACCAGAGCATTCATTGTCACAAAGGTTCATGAACTGGGCAATGTCTGGATATATGCTGAGTCTGGAGATTAAATCCACTCCAAAAGTCAGTCTTTGACACTAAAAGAAAGTATCCAGAAGTTATCAGGGATAATGCATTTTTCATGCAGCCTGATACTTGATGTCCTAGGTATGAAACACCACTCACAGTAACGGAGGTGTTTCAGTCAGTGTTTACCAGTGCATGAAGTGTTCACTAATGAACACATGGGATCAGCTGGAAGGTGGCAGGATGCAATAGAAATAGAACAAGGGCTTAAACTAACAACTGGTGTTTTTAATAGTGTGTTAAGTTCTCACACTTCTGCTGATCTCAGTAACTGACTATGCAGGCAATCACAATGCCAGGCAAAGACAGGAAGATTCACCTTAGCTTAAACCTCTTTCATTCTCCTAGACATAGAATCATAGGATACATTGGGTTGAAAGGGACCTTTAAAAGTTATCTATTCCAAACCTGTGTAGTGAGCAGAGACAACTCCAACTAGATCAGGTTGCTCAGAGTCCCATCAAGCCTGATTCTGAATGTCTCCACAGATGGGGCCTCCACCACTGTGATCTAAGTGTTCATGCTAGCTCACAGATACGTTTGGAGAATATATGTTAAACAATGACAGTTTGGTGGTGGATTTCAGTGCCCTGATTTCTTTTCTCATGGAGGCTGGAGGACAAGAGCTTTCCCTTCTCTGCCTTGCCAGTGGTTCAAAGCTAGACTGGAAAATGAAGGGGAGGAAGGCAAAGGAAAGCTAAGCACCACAATATTATCTCTTGGAGGGCTTGGAATTGCTGTCATAAGTAGGAGCATTTTTCAGTGACCTCTTATTTGCTTTCTTTGGTTTTCAGTCCCTAATCACTTGTCAGTAAAAATGATCAAAATTCCGTAGGCACCATGGATCTGATTGCAGCATCAATTGTGAAGCTGAAGTTGATTGCAAGATCATAATGAAAGCGTGAATGGAGACTGACCTGCCACCACCATGAAGGCTCTGACCTGCAGACTGTGGGGAAATCATTTGAAGGGAGATGGCATTTTCGATGAGTTAGCCAGAGAGGTCACTGTTGAAACCTTCCTTCATCAGTCCTGCTATGCACTTGTCTGTATTTCCATCACAGCTGACCAGAATGTAAAATCAGTGACATTCAAAGGGAATCCTCAAACGACCAAAGTCAGCCAAACTAACACAAAACAGTGTCCCACAGCACCATATGCACATACCTTTTAAGTCCCTCCAGGGGACTCCACCACCTCCCGGCGCAGTGTGTTCCAAAGCTTGATGGTCCTTTCTATGAAGATTTTTTTTCCTAATACCCAATCCGGACCTCCCTTGGCATGACTTGAGGCCATTTCTCCTTGTCTTGTCACTTGTTGCATGTGAGAAGAGACCCCCCCCACACACCTCACTCCAATCTCCTCTTCAGCCTGGAGAAGAGAAGGTTCCGAGGAGACCTTAAAGTAGCCTTCCAGTATCTGAAAGGAGCCTACAGGAAAGCTGGGGAGGGATTATTTACAGTCTTGCAATGACAGGACAAGGGGCAATGGGTTTAAACTGGCAGAGGGGAGATTTAAACTAGATGTTAGGAAGAAGTTTTTTACAGTGAGGGTGGTGAGGCACTGGCACAGGTTGCCCAGGGAGGTTGTGGCTGCTCCCTCCCTGGAGGTGTTGAAGGCCAGGTTGGACGAGGCCTTGAGTGACCTGTACTAGTGAGAGGTGTCCCTGCCTATGGCAGGGGGTTGGAATTAGATGATATTTGAGGTTACTTCCAACCTTACCATTCTATGATTCTATGATATAGTTGTAGAGGGTGATGAAGTCTCCCCTCAGCCTCCTTGAAGACTAAAAAGCCTCAGTTCCTTCAGCCATTCCTCATTAGACTTGTGTTCAAGGCCTTTCATTAGTTGTTCCTCTTTGGACATGCTCCAACACCTCAATGTCCTTCTTGTAGAGAGGGGCACAAAACTGAAAAGGACGATTCAAAGCATAGTCTGTCTTTCATTTCCTTCTTCACAGAGGGAGTGATTTGCCATTGGAATGGGCTGCCCAGGGAGGTGGTGGAGTTTCTGTCCCTGGAGGTGTTCCAGAAAAGCCTGGATGAGGCACTTAGTGCCATGGTCTAGTTGATGGGATAGGGCTGAGAGATAGATTGGACTGGATGATCTTGAAGGTCTCTTCCAACCTGCTCGATTCTATGATGTGGCTTTTTTTTTTTTNGTTTTTTTTTTTTTTTTTTTTTTTTTTTTTTAATATGGCTTCTTTTCACTTATTAAAAAAAAAATAATAGGCAGCTGTGGTTTCTTTTCGGTTTTGATTTGTTTTTGGTTTTTTTAAATTTTTGGGGTGGCTTTTTGATTGGAGGTTTCTGACAAACACTGGTCACACTAGCTTCTGAAATCAGTCACCTGAAAGGTGACCCAGGTCTTTGAGAGAGCTGATGTTCCTCATCAGTTTGTAACTCCGTTTCACAGACTGCTGCACAGATGCTGCAGTCATACAGATTGCGTGGGAAAGTGAAGCACTTACAGAACCAGTGGAGGAACTGCTCTTCCTGATGCAGATGTGCACATATTGTCTACCTTATTCTTAGATGTGCTCAGAAGGGCTTGCACATGCTTTTTAACTAAAAGCTCGGATGGGCGGAACTTCTCAGCTTTTAGCAATATTTTAACAGGCTTAAAAAAAAATATTCAGTTTCAGTGTTGCAGCTGAAGTGACAGATGGTAAAAGAGCAGGAGAGTTAGCAGGAAGAATATTGTAGGAGTCTGTGCAGGTCTAAATACTTAGCTAATAAATAAGGTGGAAATAATAATGCTTATGGATGTAAAAAAAGCCCAAAACAAACCCAAAAACTCCAAATCAACAATAAACAAAACCCGAACCCCCTAAACCCCCACCATAAACCAAAAAACTAAACCAAACAAAAAACCTGGAAGCAAGCTTCTTAATATCTCCTTTTTTATAATAATTATGCCTAAATCTATCAGAGCACTTTGTGTCAGCATATTTGATGAAGGAATTACTATGTGTTGCCATGGTGTCAGGTTTTCTTTTTTGGGGTAGAACCATGCATTTAAAAAAGGAACTTTTACCTTGTTGCTATGCAAACACTAGATTGTGTTATTACACCCAGAAAGCAGCACAACAATATTGTAAGAAAGTCAATATCTTGAGATAAGATAAATGCTTCCTTTCCTTGACCTTTCACTCAAATGCAATGCTGCAGTAATGCTTAAATCTGATGAATCCTCTGGAGGCCAGGCTGTAAAATTTCCAGTGTGCATGTCATTTCTGTAAAAAATTACCCACTAATATCCTACCCACATGTGTTTGCAGACCCAGACTCCAACCTTGTGGTAGAAGTGGTCCCTCCCAAGCAGCAAGTATTAGTTCACATTTGATGGGATTTTGTTCCAGGTTGTTGACAATCATCTCTCGTTTTGTGTTTTTTGGTTTTTTTTAAGGCCCTATGCAGCAGCTTGCTGTTGTTTCTGTATGCAGCAGCCTACAAGGCAGTGGAGTGGTTGCTACCATATCAGTTGTCTTGGACCTCCTCTGTCATCCATACCAAAATATGTACAGTGCCAGTCTGCAGCTAGTTCTGGCCAAATCTTTACACCTTTTTTCCACATCCTAGTTTAAATGAAAGATAAAATTAATGACAGCAGCTTTTACAGCTTTTCCCCTAACTTATGTATGAGAGACTGCATGTGTAACTAGTGACTGGGAGGTGGGTGGCTTGTTAAAGTTCCTGGGATGGCAGATGACTGGCTGAAGAGGGACTGTTTAAGCAGATAAAGTTGAACTGAATCCTCATTTGAACTCAGTTGAATTATTGTTTCTTTAAACCTGCTCAGATAAGAAAAATATTTAGCCTGAAGTTTGGTTCAAATTCTTAATTATGAGACACATAGAAGAGTAGTTGATATACAATATCCATGCTGAGAAATTAGTTTAGCACAGATACAGAAAAACATTTCTTAGTGTAATCATAGGATAATTCTTCCGGCAACCTTTTACAGCTCAATGCAAACTGAAGCATTTCCTCCTCTTCCCCTTTATAACATAAACAGCTATGTCATACAACATTTGTGATAACACAACATTATACTACATCATAATGTATCTGCCAGGGCAGCATGTCACAAAATGTGTCACCAATTATCCCAAACACTAATTACATTTTTCCTCTTGCTTTGCACAGGGACAATAACAATGCTATGAAGAGAAGCATCCCACTCTATTTTAGGAGATACTGAAAGCAATGAATAAGATTGGTTCCATAGCCAATCTCCTTCGATTTACTTCATTAACCAATGAGCTAATTACACTCTTTCCTTCTAAAAACACTTTCCGAGAGTCTTATTTTGGCAGTTGCAAAGTCTGCCGTGACTATTTCAGAGCCTTTTAACCCATTTAAAAATGGATTAACATTGAAAAGGCTGAAAAGAATAATCAGTGGCTAAATAGGAAATATTGAGAAAAAAGTCATCAGCCCCAAGAGTCTGAAGCTTGCATTTCATCCAGCTCTTATTTCTTTCCTGCAGGGCAAATGTTTTCACTGTGAAGGTACTTCTCTTTCACATGCCTCTGAAATGCCTATTCAGACACATCATAAGACTTGTTGAGCTGCTTATCTGAGTTTAAGTGACAACTGTTTTTTTGGGAAAAAAAAAAGACTGTAAAAATTAGAAATTGAATTTAAGCCTATAAACCTCTATGTGTTTAGATCAACTCTCTTTTCAAACTGGCCGCATCTTACTAGTCCTGAAATGACTTGCTCATGAACACAATATTTCCAGGGACAGCATCTCAAAAAAACACTCTTCCTTGTAAGCTAATTCTAGTAAATTGTTCTTGGATGTCATTGCTTTTAGGGTCTCAGGAGTTTTGAAGGCAAGAAGAAAACATTGGTTTCTCTCAGATGAAAGCCAAGGTAAGATACAGATTTGCTATGGCTGTGTAGGCTTGTAAGCTCTGGTAGGCTTATTCAGCCACAAAGCCAAAACACAAGAAAATAGCCCTTACCAGCTTTCTTCTCACCAGTATATTTAAACTGATCAATATAACCATGTAGATGCCTTTAGGCATATGCAATCTATACAGCTGTTAAATATGCTTCCAAAGACATCTCTTTATAGTTCAATTTCAATATTATCATTAGACAAAGAGGCATTTTGTCATGTTGCTGTCTGTTCAGTAAGACAGTTGTGAAGTAAGATGGTAGAATATATAACAATCCAAATAAAGACATATGGCAGTGCTTCTTACTGGAGCTGATAAACACAGAGGAACAGCCAGCCCTGTGCTTCTCAACTTTATTGATTCAGGTAGTATCTGTTTCTTGTCACATTCTCCTATATGATTGATCTGATATTGGCTTAACTGAGTAGTAGTAAAAGAGCAGTAACCAAATGCTCAGAACTCCAGTGTTAAACCTAATTAAAGCAGCGTTTCTGAAAACAAGTCTCTCTGAACATGGTCCAGCAACATTTCTGTGCAAAGAAGCAACTCAACACACAGAAAATCTCAAAGTATGATGAACACATGGGGTCAGCAATATCCTTCTCCCAAACACTCGAATGCCTGCATCAAGAGCTTGTCCCATTGAATTGAAAGCATTGATAGCAATTTTTACAGAGTACCTGGCCCATGTGACCATGAGTCATGATGCTCTATGAAAGGACTGGTAACATTTCCTTTCCTACTCAAAGAAAAATCTGAAGTTTTTGATATAACATGAAAGGAATTATTTCTTCCTAAGCCAAGTGGATAAACTCTGAATCTATGTTAAACCACAGGAAGAGTCAGGAACTAGTACGGCATAAAATACATCACAGAGAAATTTCAATAGAAATTTCAATACAATAACTTGATTTTGAGGTGCTAATTGCAGTATTGTATTCTAATAACTGTAGCTCAGCACAAATCAAGGAAAGGTTTCATGGCATTTTCCTGAGGTTGTCAGAAGCATCATCCAAAACCTACAGGCTCCAGAGAGCACTCCGTTACACTGTGCCCAGAGGAAAAGGTTGTTGTTTTCTGAAAAGCCAGTCCTGTCACCAAGCACAACGTGTCAGAAATGATACAGCACCCGTGCAAACCCAGCAATGATCCAAGTCTGCTAATGAGTGCCATGATGGTAAAAGGATCCGACTCTGTCTCAGCACACACATACTGATGCCAGTAGATTTTCCAGCTTTCAAAATAATTCCATCAGGTGCTGTTATTAGTTTTTTTTTTAATCACTCTGTTCATGAAATTGAAGTCTATTTAGCAGAGGGAAACAGAAATGCCACACAACGATTAACAAGTTATCCTTTTCTGTAGGAATAGTAGAACAAGAAGCTTCTGATACTCTTGCATTGTGTATTTCAGCACCCTCTGCTGCAAATGTCCAATGATTGTAATCCATCTGTCATAAGGAGTTCCTCATCCACTAATGGGTGTCATCAAATTTCAAACTACTTCAATGTTATAATTCAAAGTTAAAATCCTCTTACTGCACCTGGATTTTTAAAAGTACTCAAAACCTGAAGAATTACATGAGTCCTGCAACTCCCAAGCAAAAAGTCTCTGAAGCCCCATTTTGCTCTTTGTTGTGCTCAAGAAAATTTTTTGTTCCTGTAATATGGAAGGATATTGTGAGACAGAAATGGAATTATGCTTTGGGGAAGAGATTTTAGTCTCTGATGCTCCTGTGACCATCAGACTGATAGGAGAGGTACAATGATCAATAGTGGTGCATGAGGATCGTAACAACAAAGATGAAGAGAACTTACTACAGTCTGTACTATCAAACATAGTGAACTTCAATGCTCCAGTGCTTAGTAGTACCAAACATACCTTATGCTAACTGTTAAGAGATCACATTGATCCTACATTTAGTGCTGTCACATGTGTAGCCATCTGGCATGGGGACAAGTGGCAAAACGTGATTTGCACATTTGCTGTATTGGGGGACAGACACTTTTGACTGTAAGCTGAGCCAAATTTTTGTGATATGTGCAAATATTGCTTCTCCCTACAGCTTGAAGAACACAAGATTTGATAGAGCTTGTTAACTCACTCCTCGTCCCCTACATCCTGTCCCTGCTCTGAGCTGTAAAAAGCCTTTATGTTTGGCGGGTCAGTAAAAACCAGAGCATCATCCTGTTTATTTTATAGCTAACTTCATTAGGAAGAAACAGCAAGGACTGAAATACAGGGCTGTAAAAACTCAGCTTAAGTTTGTAATGTAATGTAATTCAAGTAATTAGTCCACTTAAACTTTTTAATGTGGTCTCTGGGTTTCCAAAGTGCTAAAATGCTTTTTAATGGCTGTTCCACAGATTTTCAGTGGATTGGCATCCTGGCTTCATCATGAAAGAACAGGCCATATCTTAATATCTAAGGTTGTTACACCAGAATTGCAGCTGGTACATGCTGATGTGAGACCCATGTAGCCAAATGAAATATGTCATTTTTCACCAATGGAATCTTGTCACGGTTTTCATAAACAAGTCTAAAAGAACTTAGCTACGCTAGTTCACATTGTCTTTGGTTTTGGGTAATAGAAAAAAGTGAGCTCAAGATCTTTCTTGTTCATAACTTTATAGTGAATTGTGTAATTCCTCTGGGTGTGTGGAACAGTTTCAAAATTTTGATCATTAGACATAATAGGGCATGTATGTGCTGGAATTTCTGAATTTGTTCTGATCTAATGTGCCTTCCTGGCCATTCACAAAGAGAGCTGACCTGTGATTTCTAGTCAGCTGAAAACCACAGGAAAATGGATATAAACTCCAACCCATATTGGGAAATGTGATCACATAGAAGAAAAAGTAGGTACATCTTAATATCTGATGTGCCATGCATACAAACATCAGGTAGGAAAAAATTCAATAAAGTATAAAACCAATTAAAAAAGTCAATCCACGATATGAAATTGTGGATCATTTCACTCTGATTGTCTAAATTAGATATTCCCTAAAATTCCACATACATTCCCATTTAGGCAGATTAGGATGTGTAAACTTCTTTTTCCTTAATGAAATATTATTTACATGTCAAGGCCTTTAGGATTTAGAGTTTCAGGATAGATACCTCATGAGAACGTTTTCACGATTCATGTGTTTTATGGCCAGGAACAACAATCATTTGATTTGAGCTCCAATGTAGAACAGATTGTAGAAATATTCTCTTATATTTATAGAACAGAAAAAATCCCACCATATTTTCCCTTTAGAATATTTAACTCAATTAGACTATGTATGTTAAATATGCTGAGGATAGCTTTGATATTAATTCAACTGCAAACACATCCATCTGATTTTCTCCTAAGTTGCTTTTAGAGAGTTGATAATGAATTAAGGGATATATTTGGACACAACATTAATTCTTTGGCAAATTCTTTCCCTATGCAGAGTTTCAATAAAGCTGAATTTCTTATGTTATTTACCCAGAACTGGCTAGAAAACAGTTTCCATTCTCTGGGGGGAAGGAAAAAAAAACCAACACAGCAAAGACATTTCAATACGTTTGATTTTTAATAAGATTGAATCTTGTGGAAATTGTATGTAAAGCTTGATAAGAAGTGTTAATCAGATAAACATTTGATGAATCTGAAAAACACTTTAAAGTGTTCAAAGCATCCTTCATAGCATTTGGAAAACTGTGAGTAACTTTTAGACAGAAGTATGTAAATGGTTTGCAAGGGATTTGTGTCCCCTAACTTCATCTACCAGGAAGATGAGTCCTTAGGCTAAATTGAACTCTCTCTACAGAAGAAAACATTATTGTTGCTGTGATGATTAATATATAAGCAGGACAAAGTTTGCAAGGAGAGGTAATATTTTTATTATGGCATTTTATGCAGTTGGTAAAAACTGAAAACATCTTTCAGATGCTTACAATTTTCTTTAGATCTGAAACCAAAGACGGAGAAAGAAAAGAGCTTCTAGTAGGTGATTCATCCCTTCCTAAGATAGATAGGATGAATCATTCTCTGTAGGTGCCTATTCATCTCTATTGACCATAGAAGGATTCTGGTTGACAAGCTAACAGTAAACACCTAACTTTAAGATAGGAAAAAAAAAAAAAAAAAAAAAAGAGAGAGAGATAGATGACACAGAGTCTGCCTTACAGTTGTAGAGTGTTTCTTACATGAACTTTCTTCTTTCCATTTTTGGAATCAAGTCAGATGCAAGTTCTGTAATATTTACAATTTATTTCTTTAGATCCATATATTCCCCTCTGAACTTCAGTCAGAGATATCATGGTGTTCAGAGTGATTGAATTATCTGTTCTCAAAGAGGAATAGCAGCCTTTTTGTTCTCTAAACAATTTAGAGCTCTCCTGGGAAACAGATCTGGAGAGCTTCAGAGATTAAATCTCATATTAATATATCTGGTTAATTTTAGTTGATGGTAAAATGACAATGATATAGTAAAAACATTCAGCATATGCTGAATATGTTCTCATGATTTCTCACAGGTTCTCAATATATTATCTCATATTTTCCAAATGACATAAAGATATAAACACCTTTTCTTTATAATATCTTGTACCAATTGAAAAAGCCAATACTTTCTGGAGATTAATCCTAAATCATTTTGGCAGAGCAGGCCAAGTGTTCACACAAGGTAAATAAATGCATCACTGTGGATGAAATGTCACCCTAACTGAAGATTTCTCCAGTATGTGGTTCTGGAAGTATGATCACTGATAAGGGTTGATGTATCATCAGAAATGGTATCAGTTGTTCATTTATCTGGTCTAGAGGCAGGGACTGATTCTTCTTCTTCCTGTGGAAGTGCTAGACCTTCAGAAAAGAAGCCAAGGTGAGGGGTAAGAGGATTAGCAAGACAAGTAAGAAAAATTCAACACTGAAAAGAGACTGGAAACATTAGTCAAGTTTCTGAAGGTATCTTTAATGGAAATGCTCAGGAACAAAGCAGATGTAGATTTTGAAGTCAGATCAGACTGAACTGACTCAGCAGAGACTGTATATTGGAATACACCTCTTGTAACATAGACATCTCCATCTTGTTGCAATCGAGTTCTTTTTATTTTCAAATATTTATGATCATTTCTCCCTCCAGTTGGTTCAGTCCCCAGCTGCTGACTGAACGCTTACAACATCTAAAATTTCAACAATCCTTCCACACAACACTTGGTAACTGCCTTTATTTCAGATCCCTTCTAGGTATCTTTGCCTACTCTGAAGACACATGATAGAGACAAAAGTTGAAGCTTAGGCAGAATACATCACTCTGTATGGGAATGAAGACAGGATTACATTTTGCATAGATACTGCTGGAGGGGAGAGAAGTCAAAGCAGAGCAGTCAGAATTTCTCCTCATCTCTCATGAAAGTCAAATGTCTCCACTCTTCCAAGCATGCTTATTGGTGTGCATTCACTTCAACTGATTAGGTTCATATGCCCTAGCTAATGTACCTGCTGAGAGAAACCAAATGCTGCAGAGCATTTTGTGGTTCACTGGAGAACCAAGCCTGGCATACACTGCCCATAGTGGGGCCATTTGCAATTTGCTTGATTTTCTGAGTGTTGTGGATGACTGCCAGGTAATTGCTAGGGGTGCATGTATATTTGAGGTTGGCAGGGTTAAGGATGAGAAATCTGTGAACAATTAGTTAGCTTTGGTCTTGACTCCTTTATAATTGGATAATTTGCTATTAGTGAGTAGGTACCCTGACCGATGGCTCTTTTTTCTTCATTTGCTTGCCTTTATTTTTGTTGTTTCTTTTTTCTTTTCACCTCCCACTTTTTTTTTTAACCAGTCTTTCCCACTAGCTGTTAAGTTCTATAATGGCCATGTTTTGCTGCTTCTGCAGATTTCCCTGAAATTCAGAATGTGTACTTTGCCAAGCATTGCAGGGGCAAGTAAATCTAAAGGGAAGGTATGCAAATTGTGAGCTGCAGAGCGCAGCTGTGAGCAGAACAGCTTTGTGGTTACAGATCTGGCTGTGGACTCTGCAGGGTGTTACTCCTAACATTGCTTTCTATCTGTCCTGTGATTATTGGCACATGAATTAATCACCTCATGATTTCTTCTGTACCCAGAGCAGTAGATTGTAAAGTATATATTTTTCTAGGCTGTCTTCGCTACTTTCATCTTATTTTCATCTTCTTGTTTTATTCACCAGATGCTTGCCTTTTTTCTCTGTCTAGTACCTACCCTCTTACTATCACCAAAATCACAGTGTAACCTTTTTTATTCTCACAACAGGTACTCAATACATCTTTTTTTTCTCCCAGGTACACCATGAGTTCCCATGGAGGCCACATGAGTGGCCATGGTTTTCTTGTACCTACACTTCCAGGACATAATCTTTAAATCTGGGACAAGATTAAATGTTTTGTCTCACTCATGACCTTTTTTTTTTTTTTTTTTAATTATTATTTATATATATATATAAATTGTAACCTTCTTATGTTGGGAGATCCCTTTACTAAGTATAATGACAAAGTTTCACATAGATGAAATTCTTTAATGCATGTGAAAATATGTGAAAAAATATCTCATTTAGAGTTTCATTTAGATAAAATTAGACAGTTTGAGAACTTGATCCTGTGCTTAAGAAGCTTATCCTTCTCCTAGTACACCCATCTAAGACTACCAAAAAACCAATTTCTCTATGAAGACTAAGAGAATGTAATTGATGGCCAAAAAATCAACCCAACCCAACCAAAAACATAAACTCAAACTAAATAAACAAGCAACAACAATAATAACAACAACAAAAAAGCAAAAACAACAGAAAAGAAAAAGTCTTCTGGATTTCTTGCACGTCATATCAGCTCTCAGATTTTTAAAAGATCTGGTTCTAAGGTACATAGTGCAGCACCAGGTTTGGCAGATAATGATTGGACTCAATGATCTTAAAGGTCTTTTCCAACCAACATGATTCTATTATTCTAAATATATGAAAAATTTGTATTTGCAATCAAGTTACTGACGACCAGTCATAGATTCTTTCTGGAATCCTTTTACAGGGGCCTAAAACTCTCCACTTTAACTCTTGTTTGGGCAGAAAATCCAGATGTAGTCATAGGCAACTACAGAGTCCTGGTTTACACATGTGCTCCTCACATATCATCAAAGCTGAGGGTAAAGCCTCCACCTGTGAGGAGTCCAGTTACCAGGATTCATTGATCTGCCCTTCATTTTTTCATCAAAATGAAGACACAGCTCAACATTATTTTGGGCCTCAGTGAAATACCATTCATGTCTTTGATCCTAAACATTAAAGCCCTCCAGAGAATTAGCCCATTCCAGGTGAAGACTCATTTTCCTGCAGCAGCAGTATGTTTTCCAAAGACTTAAAAGACACATCATTTGGGTGATAGGGAGAGAATCATCAACAGAGTGAGTGCTCCATTATTACTCAATCAAGATAGTTAAATATATCAGTTAAATACATGCCCCATTTGGTTAATCACAGAGTTGTGCATGCTGTTATGGGTACTTGCCTGCTTCTAGGGAATATTTTTTTTTCTGACCCAGACAGACCATCCATTCCTTGATGCATGGAGCTTCTGTCACATAGAACAACATGAAATATATATAATCTCTGAAATCAGTAGGCATGTAGGGCTACAATGGCTGATTAAAAGCCAGAGATATATGAGACTCCTGACCTGGGCACAACTGACACTGGCAGGGAGAGACACAAATTGCTGCACATTGGACCCTCAATGTCCCAGGGTCCAATACTGACAGAGGTTTGGTGATCCCAATGTCATGATTTGAGTCTACTGCACATTATCAAGGAGGTGTTCTGTTCCTCACATTTGGCTCTCAGGCAGACAATCCAAAGGAAAAAGAAAAATTTGTTTAGAGACATCTGTTTTGAGATATTAACTAGTAAATAATGCATAAGTTGGGATGATGTTTTGGCACCATCGCACTGTATAGCTCAATAAAACAAATAACAGAGCCATCAAGTTAAATTAGTTGTATGCTTGGTCCCTTTCTTGCCAACCAAAGCTAAATAAGTCTGGGGGACTAAGCAAAGGGGGAAAAAAGGTTTTGTTTGTTTGTTTGAGTGGTCATTCTCAACAAAGTAAGGTGAGGGCTTGTACTATCTGACAAGGTTTACCATGGTGTGGTTCACCAGTAAGTCACCTATCCACCCACTGAGTTGGCAGGAAAGGCAGGGAGGCAGCTGGAAGCGATAACATCCTTGTTTTCCTCTAGTAAAGATGGAAGTCAAGGTGTCTTATTACATTTGTTTCATGCAGGAACACATTCTGACTATCTTTACAAGAACAAGTTTTCATCTCCATCTGTGTTGAAGTGACCAATTGGCCCAAATGGACTTGCAGTTGAATTTTTTTTTTTTTTAGTCAGGAGAACTGAACACTGCCACGTTCTCTAATGAATTTGGAACTGGACCAAAATGTCTGAAAATGGTGTTATTGGCTTGGATAGAACCCAGATTTGGTTTGCTTTATATATCTAAAGGCCTCTTTGCAAAGTTGCTCAAGTAAGCACTTCCCAGTATTTGGGTTTCATCAGAAAGCTTTAATCTGCCTCTCTGAAGAACATGCTGTGGACATCACTGTCCCATGATATAGACAGGGATTGCTTTTGTGCACAGTATAGTGCTTTCTTTGGTTAAAAACTCACCTACAGATTCCTTTCCTCGCTACCATTTGGTCTTCACAATTAAAGAACAGATTATTTATCATTTATATTGCAGTGGCACCCACAGCCCTACTCAGAGTGAGTACTACTGACCTACCCATGACCACATTTCTTATTACCAGTTTCTGTCTCTGAAGGCTCCTTTGGATTCTACAGCAATACAAATGGTAACATGATAATAGTGGATGAGCTTTTCTCCCTAGCAAAATGAGAACTCTACCAGAGATCAAAGGGAGGTCAGCGAAGTGAGACCAGTGACTGAGCCTGTATTTCTAAGAACAAAAGGGAAAAAATGACTTCCCCAGGCTATGTCAAAGGTTCAGACAGAACAGAGCCTGGTTAAACCACCATGGTTACAGACCACCACAGTAGATGAGGCCATGATGCGTGTTCTGCGGGTATTTCCTGGATATGACAGAGTGGAAATATTAACAAGTTCATTAAATAAATATTTTATGTCAAAAATTCATATTGATCCAGCAGGAATTTTGAGCACTGATAGTGCTGGTTCAATAAGCTAGGAAACTGTCTTTCAAACCACTGCTTAGTGCTGCTCATCACCTCAGAAATGTTTTCTGAATCTTTCCTAAATGGATTTCATTTGGATATCCTCAAAATAATATAACCTGTAAAGAGAGAAAAAAAGTGTTTGGATCCCAGGTGTTTCCAAAATAGGCATCCCCTGCCCATCTCAGAATAGAGTGTTCAGTGAAATGAATTTTCAGTCAGATTTAGTCACAGTAGAACTAACAACACCCCAAAACCTAACTGCAGTGCAGACACTAGTTGTGCTAAATGCTACTTCTCTTGTCCTTTCTTTGCAAATAGCCACCTTTCAAAAATCTGATGTGCCTTGAAACATTCAAAACAGGGATTAAATGAATGTATCAGAGATCTGAGGAGTGTTTTGCATTTTCTAAAGATTTAATATGTCCCATCCCCCCCGTGTATAGTGCCTCTTGCTCATTACCAATCCATCATGTGTCAATGAGAATTAGTAAATCTCTTTCATTTACTTACTTAGAGGAAAATGTTTAATAGATGCCACATTAATTTTTCAAATTACTCCCATTCTGAGGCTGATTAATAGGAAGCCATTTAAAATGTATAGATAATTTCTACTCTTCTCAAATCTGGGGGACAGATGAGGGCTCAAAGTATCTTCTTATACCTGTTTTAGTCATATCTAATTGAGCTTCATATTAAAAATGAAGCAGAAGCATATTAAAGGATGGAGACTAGTGTGTTACTGCCATTACATCCAAAGGACAAAATGGTACAAGTCTGTAAAAGCATTTGGTCAGTCTGGAGTTGTCTTCATTAAAAGAAAAATTGAGAAATGCTTTCATTATGCAATTTTAGGCTAAACAGCTAAAATCAAAGGAGGTGGAAAATAATCCAATAACCTTAGGATTCAGTGCAGTACCTCTTAACTCTGAGCGAAGGCTGACCAGCTAGCAATTTTCAACCATGAGTTATAATTTAAATCTTTAAATATAGTTCCTTTAAATTTTTTTCTTTAACTGAAGTAAGCTAAGATTTTTTTTAGGATCAGCTGCTTTTCATGTAAGTGGTGTCTGAGGGTATTTATTTGTCTTTGATTGCTGATAGCAACATTTAGCAAAGCTTAGTTGAGAAGTAGGAAATCTCAGGAGCAAGTACCTGACTCAAACCTAGTCTAGACCTGTACAGACTCCAATTTTTGATCACACTGACTCAAATATTTAACTATTACAAAATAGGAATAGATGTATTTGTGGCATAAAGTTTGAGACTAATTGGCACCAAATTATCCTCTGGTTGGTAGTTTCATCAAATAGGAAAAATCCTAATTCTAACCTTGAAAATTGTACTGAATTTCTGTCATTTTTGTCCAAAACAGGATCGAGTCTTTTGGCAGGGCATAAATGAGAGGTTCATTAACTATTGCACAACAGAAATTTTCACCAGGATTTATAAACATATTTTTATTCCAAGAGCACAGAAGGGAAAAATTATTTGGGATCAGCTATTAAGACCTGGTAGCTTTTGCCTTACTTAAGGCATCTGGTAATTTTTAGCTCCTTGACTAAACACACAAACAAGGTCTACTGATTTTCTTTCTGTTGTCAGGTGCTATCATATGTGGTCAGTCAGTTTTTTGGGTGTTTGGTTTTTTTTTTTTTGTTTGTTTGTTTTTTTGTTTTTTGTTTCAGAGGAGGATGAGAGAGGATAAGGGAAATGAAAGATCTTTGTAGTTGCTGTCATCCATATCAACCTGGAAGGATTGTGGTTATAAGTAGGATAACACAAGCACGATTGCAGTCCATGAAAGTTCACCTCTAAGTAGACAGCAATTCTTAGCTGGTTATTTAAAGTTCCCCAGTGATCACAGAGGAGGAATTGGTAATTCCAGAGGGTGATCCATCCCAGTGTAAGATAGATGTCTAACATAAGAAGGGTGAATCACTCAGCAGGCACCTTATCGCTCTCTACTGCTACAAAGGAACCAAAACAAGTCGATAGTTTAGAGGGCTAATGCAGACCATTGAAGATACTAGAAGCAAATCTACACCATAAAACATCTTTAGGAGGTCAGGAGTAACTGTTTCTTGAAGTGTCTGAATAGGAAGGTCTACTAGAACTGAGTTTTATTTTGAAGATAAACCACAGATAAGAGAACAACTCGGTGTGAGCTAAGAGACATCTTGTTACATTAAACCTCACTCTATTATTCAGCACTCAATGCTTACTTACCTTCAAAACGACCTACTAAGCTTGCACAAGCATACATAATTTCAGAAAATATGTTCCTCCAGCTGAAGAGCTGAGCTACAAGTTTCCAATTAACAAATTACCACTCAGATTCTCTCTATGCTTTCATTTTTGGACATCAACAAATGCACAGACACCTTTTCTCTTCTATGACCTAACAGTTCTTTTTTATAGGCTGACTTCCATATAAATACCTACAGATTGTTAGATTATACAATGAGCTTGGCAAAGAAAGAAAACAAACAAACAACCTTTATCTTTTAATCTGACCCCAGAAATGCGGACATCAGGAAAACTTGTTCACTGCTCCAAGGACTATCTGTGAGATTTAAAGTTTGAGATCTAATCTGTTTTTCTGTCACTTTCATGTTTCTCTGTATTCTATATCAATTTCAAGTGAAAAAAAATTAATCTTCTTCCAGCAAAGACTTTCCTACCGACTAATGAAACAAGCCACTGGAAAGTTATCTCATAGAATTATAGAATCATTAAAGTTGGAAAAGACCTTCAAGATCATCAAATCCAACCATCAAAAACCGCTATCATGACCACTAAACCATGTCCTGAAGTGCCATTTCTGCTCAGGTTTTGAACATCTCCAGGGATGATGAACTCCACCACTTCCCTCTGTAGGCTGTCGCAATGCCTGACCACTCTTCAATCCAGAGCTTTTTCCTACTATCCAATCTAAATCTCCTCTTGCACATCTTAAGGGCATTGGTCATAAATTTCCCTTTTATTTATCTTCACTTTTCAATATTCGCTACAGAGCAAAGGATTATCTTGAGCCATCAAATAATTCTACAGTTATTCACTCTTCTGTTCTTGTTTTATTCACGTGCACTCCTCCCTTAGTGATTTATCTTCACAAAGTACCTGAGCTTGCACCGATTTTTATAGTCACTATCTAGATTGGTCTGTGTCATCACATGTTGTCAGTCATCCAAATAGATGACAGACTAACTCCTTAGGCATTTCATGAGTGTGAAAATAATTAGTGCAAATAAAGTTATATGGGGTGAATTTCACTCTCAGGATTTTAATTTCCTTTCAAGTTAGTTGCAATATATTTTCATTTAACTATGTGAAATATATTTTAGTGGATAGTTTCCATCAATAAATAAATTTTTTACTACTTTAAATTTTGATATCTTGAGATGAGGCACCCTGTCTCTCTGACTATGATGTTCCTCAGATGACAAGATTTCCTGATTTATGTCTAAAATCTCTAAATTTTTAGCAGTCAGGATCTCCAGATTTATATGTGCATAAATGAACTTTGCTGCTGTGGCTCTAATTGCAATGGTTATTTTTGCTGCTGAAAGGCTTTAACTTAGAGACCTAGGCACTTTACTGGCTGAAATGTTACTGGCCATACCATGACATTTGGATTAGTCCACTCTTATGCTCCAAGTTCCTGATTATGCTCAATCTCACGAGGCCCAAATTTTGGAATTTGAAAATAGTAAAAAGAAAAAAAAATTATGAGCTTCACATGATACAACAAATTACTAAGGAAATGCTGAAGCTTTCGTTTCTGTGTACCCTCATGATTTATCTCACTGAGCCTTAGCATTCCTTCCTTTTTTGTTTCCTTTCTAGTCAGACTTGGACAATTCCCATGGGCAACTGCAGCTATCCAAGATATGAATCACTCTGAAATGTAGATTCTTCACCTTTGAATGTAGATAAAAGATAGAGAATTATCCCTGCTCACTAACTGATTTATTTAGGTACTGAAAGTTAAATGGGATTTATATGTTTCTGAAGAGTATTTTGAGTGCTAACAGTTTTCTAGGCACTGGTTGTTGGACAGAAAGTTGTGTTAGATAAATAATCTAAGTATTTGATCTCTGAAGGTTAGGTCTATTTTGATTTTAAAAATATTTTGATAAATTTTGACACCCAGAGAACCATTGTCTTATTCATTCTGTAATTTGATTGTGCAGCATCAATGAACTACACCAGTTCTAAGTTGGACTTGGACTAAAATATCAGCTTCATGGATCGCCTAAGTTCTTCTTGTCCAAACTGTCATGTGCCTAATATTTAAAAACAACTGACTTTAGATTCATTTGAAACCTCAACATCAGCCCTAGACCTTACAAATATTGGCATACACATAATGCTGTCCACTTTTCTCCAAGCTCTTTAAAGAAAGCTAGAAGTTCAAATTAGTATTTTATGTTCCTCTTTATAGTTGTTTCCCTCCACAATCTTAACTGTGAAGATATCATTTTATGATATTTTAAATATCACTGTCATATCCTGTCATCCTCCTACCTCTCCTTTCAGCCCTATCTCTCCCAGAACAAGTGTGCCTACCTTAACTTATTTTGAAAGCAAAGGAGTGAAGGAAAGATGTATTTAGTACAGTGATGTTTGAAATACAACTAATTTTATCCAAGCTGAGGAAACAGTTCCTTTTTTTCCCCGTTCCTCTCTAGTTTAAATCCTGTTGAGCTTATTAGCCTTTAAAATTTTGCACAAATTTTGCTGCTACTTATACAGAATACATTTAATCATAGACTCTATTAGGAGGCTGACTTGAAGTTGCAATTCTTTAATTTATTTGCAGATTTTTTTCTCTCGCTAAGTGTTTTTGGTTTAGTCTTCAGGCTCTAAATCATTAACAAATGTATTCAGTAGGGCCTAGGGAACAAAAGACCTGTTCAGGTAATTTGAATGCTATCTTTAAATTACTTTTCAGTTTTGTGGAGGAGGGAAGACTAAGATGGGGAGACTTAACCACTCCTGAAAGTGTCACTGTCTGAATGTTTGGTCTTAGTTAAATTATTTGACCCAATATATTCCAATTTGCAGGACTAAATAAAGACATCAATAAAGGACTTTGTTTTTCAGGGATTCCAAAGCTACTGCTTTTACTTTAGCTAAAAAGTAAGCAATCCTGAGAAAAATATATGACTTGCAGTACAGGAGACCAATGGTGTAATCCATGTGTCTCTGTTTTGCCTATAGTGTGTAAAGGTTGTACAATATTCTTTCATAAAATCCTAAAACCAAAGAGATATGCTACACTTTGCTTATTAATATGTCCAAACTGCAGATATTTCTATCACTTGAAATTCAATCTGGAATTCATTCAAACCTTTTCAGTTTTGGAAACTGATGTAAAACTATTTCCCCCTGCTATTTTTCCCCTCTTGGAAGTAACTGAATTTACGATTCCTGAAGATGGTCTTACAGACCAAACAGAAGGGTGGTTCCCCATTCATTTCTTACCAAGCAGTGCCAGAAAGATAATTCTGTTGTGATTTCCATGATCAAGGGATTTAAACCAGAATAAACAGACATCTTAGCATTAGAAAGTATCTGTGATAAACTTAAAATGTGTTGTAGATTTAGTTGGTAAATATCAATGTAACTCAAACTATTTTCATCCTTGTTTTCATGCTATGTACAGCCTACTCTTCTGGATTTCCCATACAACAATGATTGCATTATGTTATGATTTTTGCAGCTCTGAACCCTTCAAAGACATCTTGATAATTCATAATCTCCACAGTAGATAAAATAGGATGCATCAAGTGTGACATACACTTTAGGTAGAGAAATTGATTAGAAATTCTGATTTAGATTTAGATTCAGATTGAGATTTAGATAGGGAAACTCAACCGAGTATACAGATGAATGGGGCACCGAGGTTCTTAGACTTGTCACATGACTCTCTTAGTGCTGTTATTTGTATTCCAGTCCATAAAATAATTTAAGGATTTGTTAGATGTACTGTTAGGCTCATATGAGTGAAAAGCAGAGGGGCAGAAATAATAGGAGGTGTCTCAGCATTTCGAGAAGCAGCATGAGTAGAGCCTCCAGGGTACTAGATCAGTGTATTTACTGTATAGCCATAAGCCCACTCATTAAAAGGCCATTAAGCAAATTAGAAAGTGGGTAACCACTCCTCACAGCCTGTTGTTTATTTGCAGGTCAATGTAGGCTAATAGAGCTTTTTGTTCTTCACAAATGCTTCTCATGACATTAACAGATTCCAGTAAAAATCTAGTTCATTTATTACCATTTCAGGCTCACTGGAAGAGATAAATAGGACATTAAACATGTACAGAAGTTTAAATTGGCAAAATCCCATCTGTTCTCATCTTTCCTCTAGAAATGCAGGAATCTACAATACATCAGTCTTGTGGCACCAGCCAAGCAATTAAAGCTGCTGACACAGTCCTTTCAGAGTGACATGTTTGTTCTGAATGCAAAGTGAATTTCTGTATGCAGTGCACACACTGTGTGGAGGGAGAGCAAAATGCCATAGCCTTTTAGCCTTTTTTTTTCAGCCCTTTTGCACCTCAACAGAAAGTTTAAGCATCAGTCATGAAATTAGGCTTGCCCCTAAATCTGAAATTACTCGGTTTTAAAGTGGCATCCAACTCTCTTGCGTTAATATGGAGACATAATTCTGGGACGAAATATTTCTGACATTAGAAACCATACGCTGAAATTGTCTGGTGACTGAAAACCACGTGGCAGGTGTCACATATGAATGAGAATTCAAGGCTGAAACAGCTTCAGGAATGGCTTTAAGATGGTCTAGATTTACTGTAAACTCAGCATTCCTCTGTGGGATTATGCAACATTTGAGCATGCAGCTAAATCTCAAGAAAAGCAACCGTGTTCACAATAGTGTATTCTTGCTGGCTTAGTTTTTCTGACAGCTGGGCACTGGAATTAGCAATCAGCACCTTGCCAGCACATGGAACAGCCTTGGGAGCTGAACTTGAATAGCTCAAGTGCTAATATATTTAATTCCACTCAGGGCACAAGTAAGGTCACATAGAATTGTGATTTCTCAATTTGAGAACCTCCATTTAGCTTTCTATACAATTTTGCCATACTCAATCAAATAATCTTTTCTTTAGAACAAGATTATGGAATATTATTCCTAATATATCCCTGTTAAGAAACAAATACTATCCAGACAATATGATTTGCTGTGATCTGATACGATTTAGACCTTTTAATTCCTCTGTTCTTTTGAGGGAGGGCTTGTTATCTAGTGGGTCACCTCTGTCAGAGATTTATCTGTAGTTATCAGGTGATGAATTGTCAAACATAGTTAAATCATAGGTCTTTAGATAGAAATGGACAGCATTAGAAGTTGTACTCCAATAGAGGAAGATGAAGGAATGGGGTATAAGAACTAGGTATTGGGCAAAAGAAGAGAAGATAGCTTGGAGGCAGGGATGGACTTGGAGGGAGAAGAGGACTGGTGAAGGGGAAGAATCTTCAAGAGTAAAGTGGGTTTGATGTAGCTCATAGTAAAATGAGCTTACAGTACCACTCCATTGATGAAGGCAGAAGGTTCCATTGGCTTCAGGAAAAGGTCATTTTGCTGTGAAGTGCCTCAAGATTGCTTACTACTGCTTTAATATTTGGAATAACTGCAATGGATTAAGCTCCTATTTACTTATTCTCTTTGTTGGTTTTTACTTATGAAAATAAGTTTTCTAGTAGCCCTGTAGTAGAGGAGTATCAAGGACAATATTCAAGTACTCAGTCATTAGGAGGTATCTGAAATTACTTCTACAGTAAAAATGTATTTCTCTTCTGAAATTGTATTATGATTTCTTCAGTGACAGTCATAATCCTTCTCCATTGTTTTCTGGTATAAAAGTAATATGAGGAATAGAGGGACCCAGATTTTTCCAGATCTTTTATCCTTATTCCCATGTAAAAATGGTAATTCTGCTGTTTGGATATTTTCTCTACCAGATGACCCAACCATTTTCAAGTCCAGCAAAGAAAGAAACAGTTCCTATTTTTAGCATATAAAGGGAGAAAAAAAAAGAAATCTATTTGGTCAAGACTATTTTGGGACAAATTTGGATTGCCTTTGCTTTTGAAGATAACCATGATGACAGATTTGGGAAGTGGTGAGGAAACTCATAGGAATAGGAAGCTAATTTAAGCCTCTCTGCTACTTCAGTCAGAAGAACTTTGACTCCCTGTAAAGGAGAGAGAATGTATGAGAGAAAATGATGGGCATTTCAATAAAGCTGTTCAAGAGTAATACTAGCTTTTCCAAATTGACCCCATAGCTAATACCAAAATAATCATCCTTTTTAGGTGATCTATTTAACTTAGATGTTTCAAATGTTATTCCTTCTTTTATAGTTTGAAGTTAAATTGTCAGCACTTTTAGAAGTGGGAGATATATTATAGTCATGCCCTGACATTTGATGTGGTAATGCTTCTGTTGACTAAGAAGGTGGAAGCCATCTAAAGAGTTATTGAAAGCTGTTTACAGCTGAACATGCTATCTTTACTCCCAGTGGAGAGCCGGAACTTAAATCAGTTGAGTAAACCCTGGTATTTAGCAATATCTAAAGCATCTAAAGATGCTTTGATGTACCAAAGGCATCAGACAGATAGGATGCCAGACCTTTGGGAGTCTGAAGCTCTTCTAGACTGCCAAATGATTCCAAATGCAATGCATTAGGGCATGTCCATAGCAATGGATGTTTTTGTTTAGATATCTTAATTGAGTCTATAGTCAATAGAATTGATAGATGTTAGCGTGTAATTTAAGTCTTCCAAATGTAGGTGCCTATACTCTGAATCAGAGGAACTGTACACTGCACTCCTGCCATTCTGTTGACTCAATGTCCTCCAGCTACAACAGAATATCAGGTAACTTGATTTAGTGTAGGTATCTACACTGTAGGCTTCTGGGTTTAGTGGGGATGAATCCTGCTTAGACTGAATTCAGGCAGTTTAAATAAGTCCTTCTGAACAACAGTCAAACAGAAAGCTCAGATCTAATACCATCATATTGGCTCTGTCTTGCTTATATTGAACTCCTTTGGTTTTGCTATTGTCTGTTATTCTTGCTGGATGTCCTGTGACTGATATGGAAAAATGTAACCATGGCTGTGATTAACTTGTCTAATTCTAAGGCTTTGGCTCAGTAGTATTAGTTTTTCTGCCAGCCCCAAGCAAATATTATAAAAGATATGCTGGAAATGATGCCATGTCCCATAAAATACTGAGCTTCTGTTTCATACAAAGCACATCTGAATTGAAAATATTGGTCTTAGATAGGCACTGTATTTCTTTCTTCTACCTTGCCACAAGCAGGCTCAGAGAGATAATGACCCTGGTCATAGGAGGCCATATTATTCACCTTGAACAGTAACAAGTAATGCTGTTTCAGTGTGCTAACTGTGCTGCTTTTGAGGCCTAAATTACCTAGCAAACATAGATGGATGAGCAAATGGTCTTCTGTGTGAATCGATTCTCCCTCCCGGAGCTTTGAATGTTTGTTTCTGTGTATATCCACATCTTCCTCCTTCCTACTGATTACTTTAAAAAAAACCCTTTTTTCCTCCTCATAATAGCACAGTTCATCAATGAACTGAGAGATGGATATCTAATATAAGATGAACTCATTGCTAAAGGGAAAAGACTTTTTGCTTTTTTCTTTTTTTTTTTTTTTTTTTATTTTTTTCTTTTTTTTTCTTATTTTTTAATTTTTTTTCTTTTTCTTTTCTTTTTCTTTTTTTTTTCCTTTTTATTTTTTTTCCTTTTTTTTTGGTATGTGTGGAAGAGGAGAGCAATAATTGAGAGTGTAGTGTCAGAGTTTCTCTCCAGTTCCCTGGAGAGGGTATATGAAACATCCACATTCCCTTTTATCATCTGAATGCATATTTCAAGTAATTGTGTGGTGTTTCCACATGCTCACAAAACCCAGAGCAAGAATCAAAATGGAATTATGTTAAACAGTGTTGAAGACAAGCCTGGAAGGAGATGTAAACAAAAGGAGGTCCATAGTTTGCATGCAGCCTCCATTCCTGTGGGTGCACCAGGAGGCAAACACATAGACTGTTCTTCAGACAGGTGGTCACACACATTGGACAACATCAAGGCACTGACTACTCAGAGAACTGAGGTCGTCATTCAGCACACATTGGCTGGCTTATAGTGTGTTATTTTCTCAATCACACAGCTGTCTGTTGTCTTTGGACAGTGTCACTTGAAAAATAAAGTGTGGAAGTAACCTCATAACTTTGGAAGGATTGCTCTTTTGAGGTGGGAGCAGCTAAGTATCAATAGTACCTAATACTACATCTAGCTACTGCAGTATATTCGTCTCCCACCTCATAGGAGCTTTATATACTTTAGCAGGAGAGTTCGCAGCTGTGTATCCACTATTCTGAAAGAACACATTTCCAAAACAATCATCAATCCTTTGAGCTTGGTCTTGCATCCCTGCTTCCAATATGCATTTATGTACAACATGTACTCCTAGGTTTGTAACAGCAAGTCAGCTCTTCGTGTTTCTTCTTCTTAAGCGAAAATATGTAAAAAAGTACATTGCATGGCAACACTCATTTTTGGAAACTGGCCAGGAAGCTCTGAGTCTGTGAGGCAAGGTCTGCATAGTGTGAAAGCAGAACTATGCATGCCAATACTGTCAATCCTTTTAAAATACTCATAATTCCCAGCAATTATGCCTCAATTCTCACCCAGTTGACTCTTGGCAATTATTTCCTACAGCACTAGTTAAATATCCAGCCTGTTCAGAGGTTGGTTTCACTGTTATATCTCAATGGACTTTTCATCACATTTATTGCAATTGTCTCCTTTGGATTTTCTCTAAAAATAATGAGGGTAAAATTGAAAATACAGTGAGAGCTGTACTTATTTGAACATCCTTCTTATCTAGGAGCTCTTGGGATCAGTTATATGACTATAAAATCTGACATGTGTTGAAAATTCAGTACATTTATTTATAACTGTGGGTACCCATACAAATCCCCTGGCTCCAATCATGTTCAGATAAACAGCCCGAGGCTGCATTATTTTGTTTTTAAAAACACGGCTTGCTGTTCAAACACAGCCAGGAAAACAAGTATTTGCTGCTTAATTTTGCCCCTTAAACTGCTGAGAACATTTTAGTAGGGGCTATATTTTCATTACATGGACTCTGGATTAACAGGGATAGAAGGAAAGGAGAGGAGTGGAGACCAGCCTTTGTGCACACTGAAAAGACTGAGGTGAAACATCTTTACTCTCTCACTTTATCTTTAGAGAATCAAACAAGCCCATCCTATGACTGAGCCTTATGCTTCTTCTATGGAAGGAGAAACAACTTCTGTGTGGTGAGCCTGAGCTGAAGTCAGCTAAATTAATAAAGCAGCATTACTGATTTCAAAGAACCTTAGATGAAGAGAATGCAGTTTTCTGTCTCTATGGCTGTACTTATAACCCTTGAAAAAATAACCTCAGAGGAAGTTTTAAGCATCCTTAATGTATCACATTTCTTGTCACCTCCTAATAATGAGGCAGCTGCTTAGGTTTCATGTTGACAATGTGCAGCCTGACACACTCCAGGGAGAGGTTCCATTGTTGCCAGTGATTTCCAGATTGCTCACTGAAAAAGGCAAGAATGTCAAGGATCATATGCAAGATGTGGTAGGAACACAGCCACTGGAAACACAAACTCCTAAAGGCTCACAAAGAGCAGCCAAACAATACCACAAAAATAATACCATGACACCTTTCATGGTCATTATGCTGAGTCCTGCTTCTGTTGCTTAGTATTTCCAGATGCATGCTAGTTCACACCTGTCCAGCACCAAGAGCAGTTAACAGAATTAGGCATTTTTTTTCTCCAGAAGGTCAACATGACAAAGTTTCATTTCTTAAAAAAATAAGGATATTTTTCTCCATGACATAAAAAATATTGTTATTTAGTATAATCAGCTATCTATCATTGGTATACAGTGTATTTTATTCAGTACTTTCTGCACAATAAATAGAAAGGACTATATACAACAGTAAAGTTAAAGGGATATTGTAAAGAATAGTTTTGTTTTATTGAAAAGAAAATATTTTCACTTGGTCGAAACAAAATTATGAAGTGATGATGTTTTATTTTATCATTTTTGTGTTAAAAGTGCCACTGAAACAGAGCACATTACTTTGAAATGTTTAGATTAAATTACACTTTCTGCTGAGAAATTGTCTTGTTAGTTTTATTCCTGGATGATTTTCCTGCTAATATTTGACCTGTGTGTGTAAGGTTCCTGTGCCATCCCTTCCACGTAAAGCTATCCAGATTTGGTGTAAGGATTTCAGTGAGGAGAAAAATAGTTTTTAGTATTGTTACTCCTATAGTACACAGCTTCAACTCTATGATGGGAGAAAAGGTTTGCACAGCAGTTATTCCCATTACATTTTAAACTAGGCTAACTGTACCAAATGAGATTCCTAATTTATGCTGTCCAAATGTCCCGGACCAGGAGCTCACTCTCAAAATAGTTTGTGAGTAGTGTTGCTTATACCCACTGTAGGCATATTTGGAATTTCAGAAACTTTGAGAGGAAAAAGTCAGAAACATTGTATTATTAAAGACTTCATGAAAATAGACAGCCTAATGGAAGAGAGAGATATGTTAATGTCCCTGCTTAGAGAGAAAATTGCTCCATAAACAGAACTCTTAGCAGACATCAAGGGATCGCTCCAGGATCCATAAGTCCAGAAGGAACCTTTGGTACATTGCTGGTTTATGAACCATTTACTGAAAAGCATAAGTGAAACCAGTTCCCAAATGCTTCTCTTTATACAGCAGACAGACTGTCTAATCCTTAGAGTTAGAATGTCATATTTACTCTTCCATGGTTGCATAAGAGTATAATTAAAATTGAACTATAAAGTTAAACAATAATGTATGACTGAAGTTGCTTGAAAAGTTTTAATATTGCAAATAACATTCATAAGTCCAGTAGGGAAGAATAACCAAGCCTTGGGGGTGTCAAATAATCTCCAGGATGTTTCCAATATTTAAAAATCTTCAAGGCTCACCACTGTGCCATTTCATCTAATGAGATCTTGCTGTGAGCAGCAGGACTCCATGTCCATGGTGAGCCTGATGCATCCTCACCACGACAGCTTAAAGGTCCATAAGCGGATCAATGATACATTGTCCAGGCAAACAGGGGTGAACTATCCTGACTAAAAATCGTGCTGATAACAACTTGAAGAGTAGATAAAGGTAATGAATATTGAATTCATTTATATGCTAGAAAAAGGCTATGACATTGTAAGAATAACAGAATCACAAAATGGTTTGGTTAGGAATAGACTTTTAAACATCATCTAGCCAAAGCCCATGCACTGGAGAAGTATGACATGAAACATGCGAAAACAAAGGCTGGTGGGCAGAAGACTGCTGAAGGTGAGAAATATTTGGCCATTGGAGATAATATAATTTGTCTCCAAAAGGTAGCTTCAGAGTTTAACAGATCATTTCTAGGTTTCCTAGTCTACCTGAGAATGATGAGGAATGGCACTAACACAAGAATGGGTGAGAAACTATGATGTAAGAGATTAACTTCAAACTCCGTGTGTTCACATTAACTGTGTGCGTGCTCACAGGAAAGCCCATTGCAGGACTTGCTACAGCAAAATCATCAGGCTTTTCTGTATGAAGCTGAGCAAAGTTGCCTTTCTTTTCTGTCCAAATTTATAGACAACTTTGGCACAAACTCGTAAGTGATCAGGTAGTAGAGGTGAAATTTTCAAAACAATTTTAACACAGAGCTTTACATAGAATGAATAATGTACATACTTTCACCAAAAATGTATGACTCAGTCATGGAAATCATCATCAAAGGCTGCTATGGAAGGCAAATGTATACATAGACTCTGTGATGAAAAGATTCAAAATTAATAATTATATTAATTTTGATGTCCAGGCAGAGATTGTTAATAACTATGAACACTGTTTATTAACAATAAATCTCGCCAGAAAAACTTATATACAAGGTTCAAAACCACACGGTTTGGAAATTTATACATACAGGGAACAGGCAAAACTGGAACACTTTAAAGGCAACTGGCATAAGCAAACATTTTTACTGGAAGAGAATGTTTGTGTGGTCACTTACACCGCTGCAGTTAATTATCCTGCTTAGCCACTGGATGGACGCAGGAAGCTCCTTTCTGCTTATGGCAGAAGGCAATCAATGATTACAAGAGGCTTGAAGTATTTACTCACAAAAATATCATGGGACAATACCCAAAGCACGTGGCGGGGCTGCTGCCAGGCCGAAAGCTGCTAGAGGCTTTGGAGCTTCCTCAGGCTCCTGGGTGCTTCTGAAAAAGGAGGCAGACGATCTCTGAGCTGGTCCGGGCTCTCTTGGCAGCAGGCTCTCATGTGCAGGCAGGATGTCTTGCGATGTGCAGTCTCGGCATGGTGTCACGCTGGCTGTGCAGGCTGAACACGTGGAGGCATCAGAGCCTCAGCTCAGGATCAAGCAGGCACGAATACAATAGCAGAGAGAGCAATAGCAGAGAGCACCTTAGCAGAGAACACCCTTGTGCTGCCTGCTCATCCTTTACATCCATTTCAACCCGAGACTGATGGGCCTTTGGACATAGTTAGCCAATCAGGATGGCAGTTTGCCCATATTAGGTGAAGCTGGGGCTTTTGTCCCCTTTCCTGTGGCCACCACCCCCAGCACAGAAGGAGGGGGAGCAGCGGAGCATACCTGGGCAAGCCAGGACATGTACAAGCCCATTTGGCCTATTTAGGCCTACCACGACAGACTCAAAAAGGATTATGACAAATTCACAGAGAAAAGGTCTATCAGCAGTTGTGAAGTATAATGATTCAGATGCAATAAACTTCTTGGGCAGATCTAAATCTCTGATTTATACATAGGGCAATATTAATCTGTTCTTGCCTTCTTTCTGATGCTATTTCTGTCGATATCTGTTACATTCTGCTCTCAGAGCCTGGGTATTGGGGAAAAAGGGAGCTACTGACTGATCCAGTTGAGCAGTTCTCACAGTTTTATTTGCAGATGTAATCCTCGGAATTAAGAGAAAGAAACAATTTTATGAAGAGAGGCATCATGACAGCACTACAACTAATTGTGAAATGTTTTCCACTAAGAAGCTGAAAATTAAGAGCTCAGTTGTTTGCTTTCTAGCAACTAAATGTTCACATTTCAGTTAGAAGCTAATTAAAGACAGGAAAAAAAAATCGATCAAATTAACTAACTAGTGGAACTGTTTTTAAAAAAAAACACACCTTGTCCCAAAATAAATAGTTTTTTTTCATATAAAAAATAAGAAAACCCAAGCAGAAGGAACAACCATATACACGTTTCATGAAGAACAAATTTACACTTCACACCCCTCTCTAAATGAAAGTCCAGGAAATACGCAAAAATAAAATAATTGCTATCTCCAGATAGTAGGGAGACCATTGATTAGAGACAGCCAGTATGGCTTCACAAAGGCCAGGTCAAGCCTGACTAATCTGGCACAGTCACACACAACATTCTTGTCATTGAACTGAAGTGATGTGGGTTTAATGGATGGACTATTCAATGGATAAGAAATTTGCTGGATGATGCATCAAGCTGGAACAGATGTCCTATGAAGAAAAATTGAGGGAATTAATCTTATAGTCTGGAGAAGACTCCAGAGAGACCTTATTGCAGGCTTTCATTGTAAAAAGAGGACAGATTTTTTTCCTTAAGTGACAGATCAAGAGGTAACAGTCTAAATCAAATGAGCACTGATTCAGATTCAAATAACTAATACAGGTTGTCCAGAGAAGTTTTGTACTTACCTGGAAGTGTCAACATCAGAATGGACAGGGATTTGAATAGCCTCACCTAGTGGAAGATGTCCCTTTCCATGGCAGAGAGGTTGAAGCTACACTATCTTTGAAAGACCTGTCTAACCCAAATAATTCTATGTCTATGATTCTAACATATATGTGGAAAGATTTGCTTCTGTGAGGGAGATGAATTCATGCACTAAACAAGAGTCTTCATAGATGGAATTACATCTGCGATCAGTGGTTTGTAGCCATCTATCAGTAATTGTTGATGAAGGCTCGTAAGAGATTAAAGAGACATCAGTTAAAATGTCCTAAGGCAAAAGCTGTTCAAACACATAATTAAGTCCTCTATATTTCTTAACTCCTAGTTAATGTTTCTATATTACATGACTCAATACTAATTGAAAACCTGGTCTTCAGGCCTCACTTGACCCTTGCATTTTAAAAATCAATAAAGAAATTAAAGAAGCACTAATAAAAGCTACAGAGATTATGGAAATTAATAAATAATGCATTTAGATCTAAAAAAAAAAAAAAAAAAACCCAAACAAAATCTTACACAGAGAGATATCTTTAATTTCAGTGATGACAGAATCATAGAATCATAGAATCATAGAATCATAGAATGACAAGGTTGGAAGGAGAACTCAAGGATCATCTAGTTCCAACCCCCTGCCATAGGCAGGGANAGTCTAAATCTTCCCTCTGCCAGTTTAAACCCATTGCCCCTTGTCCTGTCATTGCAAGATCTTATAAATAGTCCCTCCCCAGCCTTCCTGTAGGCCCCCTTCAGATACTGGAAGGCTACTATAAGGTCTCCTTGAAGCCTTCTCTTCTCCAGGCTGAAGAGCCCCAACTGTCTCAGCCTGTCCTCATAGGAGAGCTCCAGCCCCCTCCACTGTTGACAGTCAGAGGAGAGTGTAATGGTCATTTGGTTCACTTGGGAAAAATCCCTGAGGAAACTTCATTCTGACAATAATGGGAAAGGATTTCAAAGTATGAGGTTCAGGCTGATGAGATGCAGCCACCATATGATCGCAACAGCACAACTTGTAGAGTGTGAAACCCCCAAAGGGCTGCCTATCAGTCTTTTGCAATGCCTCCACTGCCAGGCTTCCCTCCATCTCAAAAGAGTGTGAAGTTAGATCAGGGCTGTGGCTTTTTTTCACTCTGTCAGGAGAAAGAGGACATCACAAACACCTGAAAGCCACCAGGAATGTATGTTGTGCAATCCCTGCACTGCCTGCTGATGCATACTGCCTGTACATAATGCTTTACATACATGCTTTTGTTGTTCAGCTGACTGAAGCAGCATAGGTTTTGAAAGGTGACTCTTCCTTCTATGGACAGCTTAACATGCTTCTGTGACAACATCGTGACTTATCTGTATGCATCAAGGAGAGAATTCTCCCAGCCTTGAGTATTGCTTAATTCTCTTCCAACAGAGCCCTGCTCCTGGGGGAGTTTTTGTGCTAATCCACATTTTCTCTACAAATCGGTCTTACATCGGTTGAATTCTCCAGAGGGCTCCAGAAGATGGCCCTTAACATACTAGAACATTTTTTTCTGGCAAGCCTTTTTCAGTGGTCTTTTAGGATATCTCTATTTGGTTCCCAAAAGAGTAAATGAAGACTGTTCAGAGCAAACTTTCTTCTTCTACTGACTCTGCACTGATCACCTCATCTACTGCTGTAAGCAGAATTATAGAATTTCTACAGTAAAAATGAATTGAGGTTATTTGGGATACAGGGACGGGAGTAGATGTTTTAATTATTTAATTACAATCACCAGTAATCTTAAATTAAAAAAAAAAAAAAAAAAAAAAGGACTGTGAGATATTAACATTCTAGGTGGTTGAAAGAAAACAATTGTTAAGAGGGAATAAACATTGAGCAGTTTCTTACATTTCTAAACTCTTTAAAATTGTTTCAAAATCCAACAGTCCAAAGCAGCCATTCTAGTAGCTCTTCAGACTCAAGTGCCAAAAACATTCTTTTCAATACTTAGTGAATCTCATGGTTTGGGACTTTGTCCAGGAGTTTTTACTTAATGCTGTACTTAATGCTTAATGAAGTATAACTGAGAAGGACTTGTGCTGAGATGAGCAAGATTAAGAGATAAAGTACTGAGTGGCAGAGGGAATTCAAGGCTAAAATGACTCTGGATGGAGTAGAAGTCTCACAGACCATATGCATCAAGAACATCTAAATACTCTACTGGGTAACCAGTATTCTAAGTTTTTACAGGCTTTACACATTCATGATCAAGATAGCTGCAATGAGAAGAGTAGGAAATGACTTTTTGTTCTCTTGCCTTATGGTCTCTCTTTCTGGTCCTCACTCTATCATCCTTTCCCATGCTGATATTAAGCATTAGTCTGTCCTTCATGTTTTGACATGATTCAGCATCCCAATTCCTTGAAAATATTTTTCAAAGAGAGATAATTTTCACTTTTCAAAGCATGCTGAAACCTGAAAGTGGACCTTTATGCACAATACCATGTTTGCTCCAAGATGAATTGACATTTCCAAGTGTGGAAAACATGCATCAACAAGCTATGCTTAGAACAGGGAAGATATTGAAGCCTATCTTCTACTTCACTTGGGTCCTACAGTTTTGGTTACCTAATAAAGCACGAGGGCTACTGAAGTATTTCTTTCCCCTGATGTTTGGGATGTTTATAAATCCTGCACGGATTCTGTTNAGCAGAGTAAAGGGGCAGAATCACCTCCCTTGCCCTGCTGGCCACGCTTCTCTTGATGCAGCCCAGATGATCAGATGTTGTATGCTTCTCTGAATAGGAAAATTCATAGGATCTCTTATCTGTCTTGTAACTTTTCCTCATGTTTTTGAAGGACCTAGCTTTGTGATTTTGGTCCCTCTGCCAAATATGTCTAGACAAAGCTGATGATTGTGGAAGACAATCAGTCAGGAAGACGGGAAAAACAAACTTAAGGATGCTTATCTAGCCTTATTGTTAGAATTTCCTGTTTCTTCATGTAATAGATACATGAACTGATGTATAAGATCCAGCAAGAGTAAGATGTAGGAGAAGAAAACTAGTAGAGTGAGATTCCTTAAGTGATAAATNACTCCCAAACCCACATCAGCATGGTTCCATTAAAATCAATGATCTGGAAGCAGCTAACTTTGAAATTTTAATATAGCCACTAACTTTCACATGCCTAACCATCTGACAAATCTGGGGAACAATCTTTTGTTAAGATTTGGATGCATTCCCACCACATTTTAGAAAATAAAGTAAGATGTCTAAGCTGGTTGTGATGTCTTCAGAGGATAAATCAGATCAGCTGGGATAAAATAGCTCCTGCAAGTGTTTCTCTTCTTTCCCTGAGTCATTGGGAAACCTAGCTAACTAATATAGGCTAGGCATGTCAAAATTAGTTTATGGAAGTCAGGTGAGCTAATTCTTTCTCAAGATAGTCTGTTTTATAATGAACCACCTTGTATATGCACAGGAATGCATATCCCTCAAGGCAAGAAATTCAAAACAGGTACTAAGAACAACAATTTATCAGCCTGTTATCTGTGACTTAGAAGGAGTGCACATTACTATTTGTGTCTGAGTCCTCCTGAAGAAAAATTTTATAAGCAATTTATTTTGTACAGAAAGAAGTAGTGTCCTGACACAGCTTGAGGGGATGACAAGGATTGTAATATATAAATAATACAATCTGTAAAGATGAAATATTTAGAGGGATTAAAAATGCAATAAAGGTCTAGAAATAGAGATTTTTTTGGCTTGAGAAGGGAATTTTACATTCACTTTTTTTACATATACAGATAAAACATGAAGTCTGATTCACCACTCAATTACTGAAGCCTTAGGCTCCTGTTGAGCGAAGTCCTTAAGCACGTGGCAGACTTAAAGGACCTTGTGTGATGGCACTGACAAAAAGAGACACTTGCTTCATCAAATGTAATTTTGCAGTAAGGAAGGTCTAAAAGGCATTTCAAGAGGTTGTGTAGTCCAGCATTGTTCAGCTCGTGAACTGTGGCTTCTATGAATTTTGTTAGTTTAGATGTAATGTAAAAAGCAAACACAAGGATTTTAAACACTGGTGTGCACATGCCTATATACAAGGAAAGAAGCAAACAGAATGAAGGTAAAGAGTTTAAAAGTAAAGAATGAACCTTCAGTAATCAACACATCCTTATGTGGTTGGATTGATAGACCATGTTGGTAACATAGCATAAGACAAGCTCTTTTTCACTCCCCAGAAATACGATTCTCTGTACTGAGCTGTTCCACCTCTTGAAATTATATTCCCCATATTTAAATGAGATGCAGATGCCCAGTTTATCAAAACCACTCATGATCAAGATTCAGCCACCTCATAGGCAATCTCCATTGCACCTAACCATCCTCAGCAACTGAAAAAAATTACCTAGATCTAATTAAATTGTTGTTAACTTGTATTTTCTCTTTATTCTCCCCATTTTTAGCAAAATCAATTCCATCTCTTTCAATGTTCCCTTAATGGTTATATATGGTAGACCTCTGATCACTCCTGGTCTCCTGGTCCCTTTCCAGCTGATTTACATTTTTGATTGAAATCCAGTGCCCAGAAATGAATGCTGATGTTGAACTGACAACTTTCCAGTGTTAAGCAGAATGGAAGGACTGCCTCTGATGTCCTCCCTTCCTTGTGACTGCATGACATTCCGATTCCTGTTAAGCTTTTGATCCAGTTTAAATCCCAAATCCTTCACTGATAAACTGATTTCTAGTGTGTAATTTCTTTACTTATATCCCCTAAGTTACAAACCATGGGAAATAGTCACTCTATCATCATCATCATCATCTCTAGTGTAGCTAGAATCCAGCATCCGTGTTCAGTGTCATGTGCTTGCTGGTCTCAGTGGTCAACCTGGAAAGACTTAACTATTACAAAGAGTAATACTATTCCTTCTTGTGACAGATATCATAAATGGAAAGGTTGAATCACTTTCTTGAGGAGTCAATATTCACTGTTTGTAAGGGATACAGATGACCAAATTGCACTAGAGGCTTAATGATTTGGTGGTTCATACGACATCAGACTAAATCCAAACTCAGTTGTGTTGTTTTTTTTCTGTCCTTACTGAATCATTTTCTTTCTTTCTTGCACCAGTTCATCAAGGTGATTTTGAATTCCCATACTGATCTCCTAAGTATTTCTAATCTGGCATTGTCCATGACCTTAGAAAGTAGAAGGGCAACAAAGTTGGTGAAGTGTCTAGAGAACAAGTCTTATGAATAGTGGCTGAGCGAACTAGGATTATTTAGAAGGGAGAAAAAGAGACTCAGAGGAGACCTCATTACTCTCAACAGTTAAGTGAAAGGAGGTTGCAGTAAGGTAGGGGTCAACCTCTTCTCCCTAGTATCAGATAACAGGACAAGAGGAAACAGCCTGTGCCAGGGCTGGTTTAGATTGGGTGTTAGGAAACTTTTGTTTCCTGCAAGAGTGGTCAGGAATTGGAACAAGATGCCCAGGGAGGTGATGGAGTTGCCATCCTTGGAGGTATTCAAGAAACATGTGAAAACAGCACTTTGGGACATGGTTTAATGACAATGATGCTCTGAAACAATTCCATTATTCTACTAACTAACCAACAGAACAAAAACCCCAATATTAACTGGTAGACCCAGCAAAGGACTATAGTATTCACACTTTTGTTTTGACAAAGAATCATTGCTGGGTCTTTGCACTCTAACCAGTTTCATCAAGGCTTCTGAATGTGATCTGATCACACAAGAAACAAAGGTCGACTGCACAGGATGTGCCCTAGAGATATCTTTGCTCTTTCTTCTCTCAGTCTCAATGCAGCTGACTCTTGCTGCATAGGGGAGGGTGAGTATCATAAACATAATGCCCTGGCTTTAAGCACTCCATAAACAATGATATTCCTTTAATAGAGAAAATAATAATCTCAGAACTGTCAAAAGTATACATTTTAAACCAGCTATATAGAAATAAATCTCATTTTAATAGTGCTGAGGTCTTCTCCTGTAGTACTTAATCATGGCTTCCACAGCATTTCTCCTATCAGAAGGGCTGCAGAACTGGGCCCATAGACAGCAGTCACAGGTTGGTGTTGTTCTATTATTCATTTTCAGATAGTCAGTAAATTGCACAGAAGAGATGAATGCCCTGTTTTATGAGGCAGTAACAGTGTGGATTTTAGTAGAGAACAAGTCACTTTGTCTGGATTTCAGGCAATATATCAAGGCCTAGTTATTCAGCTATTATTTATAATATGTTATGGATATTGCCAGATAATTCAAAACTGTGATTAATGGAACCCACTTCAGAGCCTCTCCATTGTGCCAAAGCAAATTAGCAAGGGCCTGTTTAAGTAGGAAAAGTTGATATGAGAGATGTCCATCCCCCATTTCTTCTTCCTAAGGTAGCAGAACAATCTTAAATATTCAAGTTGTGTGTTTTCTAAAGGTCTTTATCCAACAGGCCTGAAAAAGAGGTGAGAAATCTCATAAAACAAATGGCCAGGCACTCACTGGGACTTGCAGCTTAAGGACTTAATTTTATTTGACTTCATTGTAAGCTGTTTCTGCTCTGGAGGTGCAAGTCATTGTATTGCCCTCAGTGGCACATAAGAGGTATGCACCTCTTCTTCAGATTTCCTCATAGCTCTTTTTGAGTGACATAATTTCAGCTATTTCTTCTAGTTAAACTTTGTACTATGTAATACAGTATTTGTCCCAGAGTCCAAACACACACACATGGACATAGTGATAAAACTCTTGTAGAAAACCTGGGCAATAGCTTCTGCTCCAGGTGGCAACACTGCTTGGCTGAGAAAGACCCTAGGTGATGGAGGAACCACCTTTACTGCTTGAAATTTGCAGATCTGGGATAAATTTTAGCAAGTCAGTACCTTGTGGTTCTGTCAAAGTGTTTGAAGAGCTTTGCTTGGATATATTTTATTTTCAGATACCCTTTTGAACACTGAATTAAACATTCTTTTCAGCATCCAGTTAACTCCAAATCAGTATTTTGGGATCTTTGCCACAATTAATCAGAACCAGATCAGGTATCTATTTCAAATGATATATCAGGACAGTTTCTGAAATATGGTAATGGGTTAAAGAAATGTAAGGGGTTTTGTGAGCCATATACATGTGTATATTTTTATATATTAACTAATCATATGCAAAGTGTATATGTTTTAAATGTAAGTACATACACACATTTAAAATATTTTTTAAGTAAAGAGTTATATGTTATATAATTAAATGTAATATACATACACATATTTTATTTATGTGTATATATATCAGATGTTCTTTCAAGGAATCATAGTAGATTTTTACTGGTATCTTGAGTATTAGATTCTGAACAGTTTTCCTTGTGGCATTTTATAAGTATGTATACTTAAACATATAGGAAAATAAATAATATGAATAGTGATCTTAAAATCTGGCATGTGTTTTTCCTCTAAATAGGCTAAATACAGCCATCAGTGCAGTGAAGCCCATGGCACTGAATTCAGCAAAGAGACTAAGTCTTTAGCAAGGGTAATTACAGTTAGCTGTTCCACATTTGCTCACTGATAGCTTAATTGAGTGCTTGGAACACATGATACTTACAGAAAGAATTTATCATTCTTATAACTGACTTGACTGTCTGACTCTTTCTGTCATTTCACATGTTCTCTTGGGCATAGAAGTGAAAAGTATTATTTTTCTTTTCCTTACAGAAATCTGTTTCTAGTGCAACTGTGTATGTGCCAATAGTGTTGCATCATTCAGTGAATTAAGATGTGAAATTAGACCACAAATCTAGGCTTACTAATAGCATAGAAGAATGCTGCTGTGACAAGGGCTGGTAACCTGATATTTGCACTTTCTAATTGCATATTCATGCTCAACATTATTTCTTCTGAGTAAGTTTGAAGTGTAATAGCAGGAGTTTGCCTTCCTCAGAAAACCTAAGCTAGATGTACATAACCAGGCAACTGTCCCAGCAGAGACGCATTTTCTGAGAAGAGAAAGAGAAGGCTTTGAGGAGAAGAGAGGAGAAGGGAAGAAGAGAAGGCTTCGAGAAGACCTTATGATAACTTCCAGTATCTGAAGGGGGCCTACAGGAAGGCTGGGGAGGGACGATTTACAAGGTCTTGCAATGACAGGACAAGGGGCAATGGGTTTAAACTGGCAGAGGGAAGATTTAGCCTGGATGTTAGGAGGAAGTTCTTTGCAGTGAGGGGGGTGAGACACTGGCACAGGTTGCCCAGGGAGGTTGTGGCTGCTCCCTCCCTGGAGGGGTTCAAGGCCAGGTTGGACAAGGTCTTGAGTAACCTGTACTAGTGGGAGGTGTCCCTGCCTATGGCAGGGGGTTGGAACTAGATGATCCTTGAGGTCCCTTCCAACCTTACCATTCTACGATTCTATGATTCTGCATACATCTTTCATTGACTCCCAAGAAAATATAGCCATTCAGATCATTCTTTTTCTCAAAGATGGTTGCAGTTTGGTTTTTTGGGTTTTGGTTTTTGGTTTTGTTTTTCCTTTTCTTCATTTTTTATCTTCTTTGGAAGAGAAGCAATGAAAAGGGGTTGAAATTTCCGATAGAAAAATCTGCCATTTGAAAAGTCAATAAGACAAAATGTATATGGAAATGTACTCATGTTAGTATTTCTTACAGACTATTACCTACATACTTTGTAAACAGGATAATTGCTTTGACTATAACATCATAGAATCAGAACCACAGAATCATTTATCTTGAAAAAGAACAATAAGATCCAAGTTCAGCTGTTAGCCCAGCACTGCCAAGTCCACCACTAAGCCATATTCTAAACACGTCTTTAAAATACCTTCAGCGGTAGTGACTCCACCACTTAGATGGGCAGCCTGTTCTAGTGCTCAGCAATTGTTTTGGAGAAGAATTTTTTCCTAATGTTCAACCTAAAGAAAGCTTCCCTAGTGCAACTTGAGGCCATTTCCTCTTATTTTATCATTTGTTATTTGGGAGAAAAGACTGACATATCCTCACTGTGACCTCCTTTCAAGTAGTATAATATAGGTGCCAGGCATCCTCACTTAGTGTTAGACAACCCTACTTTGCCTTGTGTGTTGGAGCAGGTAACCTCATGAGGTCTTCTGTAACATAAGTTAAACTGTGTGTCTAAGATTTGCCCTACTACAAGAAAAAAGAAAGTAAAATAATGTTGGAATAGTTTTCTCTGGAGTCATAGGATGCAGATTTTTCAACAGATTACTTTTATGACATTAAATTTGAAAATGTTCATAATACTTGTAACGCTCAAAATCCATGTTGAATAGGTTTAATACACAAACTTGCTACTCTTTTATTCTTTCTATTATCCTGGCATAAACAGTCAGATTCCATTTAGCTTTAAAGGATTTAAGGTATGATTTAACAATACTTTTTGACTATACTCACAAAGGGGAAAATACTCGGTGTTAGAGCACACTTTAGTGGAATGCAGCAGAAGCCAGTGCATTCAATGGACATCAACAACAAGAAAATTGAGGCAGTACTAAGTAAATGGAAGTAAAATGCATGTTGTTAGTTTTCAACAGCATTGGTAAGTATAATTTCCAAAGACTCTGGATTTCAGTATCATTTGTGTCCTTAAACATAGATTGTACGTCTTTATGTTGATAGGGTATACTTAAGGGCCATAGTAAAAGGTTCTATGTTGTATGATACACCAGATTGTGGCTATTTATGATAATGGTCTCTGCCAGACTCAGAAAAGTGCTCTTTCCTTGAGACATAAATGCTTGCTCATTCAAATGTATGATGTCCTTTTATCTACCTGAAAAAAAAGCTTATGGGAAAAGAAGAAAACGTTTTAAAAGTCAATTGTACCACAACAACTTCCCTCTTTTTAAGCTTTTCTTCTGATCCAAGTTATTATTATTCCATGCCATACTGTATTTCACACCATAACATGTTTATTAACAGCAATGTGTGATGTCCCAGGCAGCACAGGAATCCACAATTTGCTAACTCCCTTTCCTTCCAGTGAGCATTAAAATGATTTGCCAATTGATCTCACAGTGATCCTTGGTGGCCTTTGCACTAACCTGATTAGCTGATGGTGCCTGAGATTTGGGTCAAAGCAGTGAACTGAACTCTTCTAAAACTCCTAATTCTCCATGCTCATCTGATACTTCTAATTTATGTATGCTCTGCACAGATTGTGTCTACACATAAGAAGACCTATGACTTCTATCCTGAGTACTGTTCTCAAACTAACAGGCCTGCTGCCTATTTATATAAATTCTCAGATTGCCCCTACAGTCAAAATCAGCCAGGGACTCTGATAATGCTTTCGACCCTTTGATTTTTTCAAATGGTACTTCCCAGGGCTGCTTGGAATAAATGGGTTGATGTAACTTCAGAAAGGTTGGCAAGTCTAGGATAATTTAGGGAGCGCTTCTCAACTGGTGAAGTCTGCTTAGTGGTAAGAGAGAAATGTAAATACATCTTAGACCATCATTCTGCCCTCTTGGAAGCTGTCTCAAGTGTGTCAGGCAAGGCCAGGAAGAAGTCTGTGACTGTGTTCACTTTGCAGAGTTGAAGTGCAGCCTGGACTTTTGGCTATATCATCATTCATTACAACTGGACATTAAACAGGTAGTATATAAGCAGACTTTTAAATTTAGGTGCCTTAATCTCCATCAGATTCCTGCCAGAAGGAATTGGCTTCATTGAATCTATGGATACCTAGAGCAAATCAAAATGCCACACTGTGTAAGGCATCTGCACAGAACAAGCAGACATGACCAGGACATTTGGGAACCTGAATGTTGTGGACAAGGTATGCCATGGTTTAGTTGATTAGAAGGGTTAGGTGATAGGCTGGACTCGATGATCCTAGAGGTCTTTTCCAATCTGGTTAATTCTGTTTATTCTGTGACATCAATGTTGTCTACAGTGTAAGGCTGTGATTCCACTGACCAGATGCAGGCATCCCCTGTGAGAGAACATACACTGTGTCTAGACTTTAATGACTTTATGACTATGTCTCCTCAACTATAAAAAGGAGCACAGAGTAAATTTAAAATGTGATGCCCACACAGAAAACACCCACACTAAATCTTACCTTCAAGTACTTCTTACAGTCAGTGAAGAGAAACAGACACCTTGCCTAAGACTGGAATGAGCTTCCATCTGGAAATGTTCATCTTATATCAGCATTGACTGCACATAGAGCCCAGAAACTCTTAGATTGTAGTAAAACACAACACAAAACTCCAAATACCAATGTATTTCATGGATGCTGGATTTGAGATGAATAATTACTGCACTGTGAACCTTGCTGTTATTTTACTTCATCAGCTGATATAAAGCACCGGAGCTTTTTATAGATATTCCTAAATATCTGCAGTCAAATGTATTTTTATGTTTTCCTCAAGAAAAAGAATATTTCCTCTCTTAAGTGTGAATTGCATTAGGAGTATTTAGTAAAAAACTTCAAGGAAGGTTTCAATAAGATGATTATTAATACAATAAGATAGTCTTAGTACCATGAAGTTCATGTAATGCTGACTTTGAGAGTGCTGTATCTTCTCATTTGTTTCTCAGATCAGACTAAAGTTTATATACATTAGAAATTCACCTTCAAAGAGTTAACTACCAATGTATCTTGAAAGTGTAGTGACATCTGTACACCTTACTGATTTCCAGCAGTTGTCCCAGAATAACTTCTTAATTATTTTTCTAGTAATTATCTCAAAATCTAATTATAAGATCTGATTTGTAAAAGTTTCAGAGCTAGCATGCTATTATTTGGGGAAAAAAAAAAAACAAACCAAAAACCATCAGGCTGGCTGGCTAAACTTTAATAATAGATGAGCTTGGCAGTGATTTCTAACTTAAAGAAACCCCCCACTAAACAACCCTGACATTTTTTCTTGTAACATTATTTAATCATTTATCGAAAAGCACAGTCCTTACTCCACACTGAAAGACAGATACCTGAAAACAAATGACTGAGGACTGAATAGGAGGGTAGTTCTCAGAAGTGAAGACTGTTAAGCTATTATTCTTTTATATCCAAAGGAATTTCTATTGCTATTGTTTCAGAGTGTGTGGGAGATCCTTTAGGAATACACTGCACAGCTCTGCCTCACTAATGCAGCATATCATCTCTGTATTTACCCACCACCACTACAGCTAGGTAGTTGATAAAATCAGTGAGAGCTGCACTTCTCAAAGAGAAGGTGTATGCTTTACTTTACAGTTGCTGCAAGTAATGGCAGTATTTTGAGAGCATGCTGTAGGTTCATGGACTATCTTGTCAAGAAAGTTGATATTCAAGTGATAAAATCTGTGACTTGCTGCCTTCTACATAGAAGATGCACACAAATGGGCACATCGTTATCAGGCTTAAGCTTTATCTTCTACTAAACACCAAGCCATTCTCGGGACCGCTAAGAACAGGTCCACATGATGAGATGCAGAGCTTGAAGGATGGGCTTGACAACATTGTACTCTGTGTCCCCATTCTTGCTGCCTTGCTGCCTTGATTGCTGTTCTTCAGAGTGGCACAGGATAAAAGCATCCATGTCGTGTCTAGGAAGAGATGAACTTGGCATATCTTACAGTATAGCTGTGTGGTTATGCTGAACTCTTATACTGTTCCTTACTGCATGCGTGAAAGTTGGACCTCCGTTGGAAGACTGGGTTCACCTCCTACAGCTAGTTCTGGAAGCTGAGTTGAAGTAGTTGCTGGATGTACACTTACTGTGTGGGAGAAGGAGAAAAAAACTAGTTTGAAAGAGGCCTGAAATTTGCCTTCCCTTATCACTGTAAAAATACCAAAACACTGAAATAGAAATTTGAATATCTGAATTCTCACTTCTATCAAACTAGATGTTTCACCGAAAGGTGGTATTTGCTATCTCTGTGGTTTAGGGTTGGGGGATTTTTTTGTGGATTTTTGTGGTTTCTACTTGTTGGGGTGTTTTGGTTTTTTTTTTTCTATGATGCTATGCAACCAGGGATTTTAAGTCTATTATTATGCAAGACGGGGATTTTAAGTCTATTAGCAAAAGCTTCTGTCTTAACATTTAAACTAGCCCACTCACTGGGACTAGAATATTACTGTGTAGTCTGCAAGCTCTGAAAGGAGGCAGAAACAACACATTGAGCATACAGTTAAATGGCAAAACATGTCTTATAATCTATATCACAGGAAAGTTTTGTGGGTTTTTTTGTTTGCTTGCTTATTTTTTGATTTTTTTTTTTTTTGCATCTGTTGGTGCTGTCTCATTTAAACAAAAAGATATACAAAGAAGGAAAAAGAATACTATCGAATGACTTTCTGAGCCCAAACTCAATATGGGTATTTTAGAGAACTACAAAAGTATTTCTTTTTCTAGTGCCCTCTTGTGACAACCTTTTGCAGGTAAGTAATACATCATCAGAGGTCTGTGCTTTCAGCAGCACATCTATTACAGCAGATTGCTCTGAAGGAGCAGTGTAGAAGAGGGAGCCACAGTCATCAATTACAACTGCTAGAAATATGTCAACAGGTTCCCATCTGAGATTCCTCTCTGGTCTCAGAAAGGAGGAGTTAAAGAATTCTACCAGCTGCTTCTATGAGCTTTAGTGTCTTTTATACAACAGAGAAGTTTAGAATGAACCTCAACTTTCTTGCTCAAGGTGGACATTAATTACGCAATTAAATGTCCTTATTACCGGAGTTTGGCCACTGCTTTGCAAGTTGATCATACAGATCTTTTCAGGTCAATCACAATAGTCCTTTTTCTGGCTTGCCTTGTGAAGCTGTTATGCAGGGTATCCAACTGAAAAGGTTCTGCTGAGATTGACTTAATTTGTTTTATTTTAGTCAGAGGGAATTTCCCAACTAGCCTATTTGCTGCAGGTAAAAGAGTTGTTGGCCGAAGTGGTGCGGTTTGTGAGGAGCAGTCAGACTCATTTCCTTGCGAAGTTTAGAGCTTTTTCCTGAAAAAAATCCATCTTTCATGGGCACAACACCAGAATTAAGAATTAAGGACATGCTGAAATCCTGTGGTAAATCACCCAGTTTTTGTATATTCAGTTAGCCATTCCTGTGTCTCTTAAAGCATTACAGATCTGCCTTTCAGGTGTGAACCTCTGAGTGAACAGGGGCAATGTAAGATGAAGATCCTAAGCATATACAAAATTAGAATTCGTGACAGATGAAAGAGTCAGAAGATGTTTATAGCGAGATGTAGGATGAGTAAGGAGACTTTGCAGCTAGACAAAGCTCAAAAAAAACTTGCATATTCTTCCATCATAAATACAAGCCTTTTTTTCCCAACCTGAGCACCACTGAGAGCCACCACTGGCTGAAATAAAAGCCGTGTTCTCCAATTGTTTTAAGTGGTACCTATTCAGATGATAAAGAAGTCAGGAATTTCCACTTCTGTTTAACCATAAGGACTTTCTGAAGTGAGCTTTTAAGCTTAGCTGGAATGAATTTACAGAAAGATTTTCATTTTATTCTGAATAGCCAAGGCATCTGTGCTTCAAACGCTATTCCCTTCCCGGTGCATGGTAAAGCAGTTTTCAAAGTCCTTGACTTACTGAAAAAAATCACTGCTTCCCATATGCACTGGAATGCTGATTGAGATGTCCTTACATATCTGCAGCCCATCAGCCTTTTCTCCTTTCTCCTGGGAAGGAGACTTGTTTATGAAATTGTGCTTTCAATAGCAGTAACAGGCAGAATTCTGATGAGGCTAGTGGTTTGCCCCTTGGAAAAAGAACAAGAATGACACAGGAGCCAGAGTTTTAATTGTGTTGGTAATTTCACCCATTCATAAAAGTTTAGGAGAAAGATTCAGCACAGGGTCACATGCAAGTGTGCCATGTGTATGCAGATCTGTTGTGTATTCTCGGAGAAAGATTCAGCACAGGGTCACATGCAAGTGTGCCATGTGTATGCAGATCTGTTGTGTACTCTATTGTTTAACAGACTTTATCAAAATGTATTTTTTCTGATTAGTGTGTACTTCTATTAATAGAGAAAACATCTCTCTGAGCCACTTACTTTCCAACATATAATTCATGAAGGTCACTTGAAAGCACCTGAATGAATTTCAGAGAAGCGTGGGTGACTTAGCTGTGGTGAAAACCCTACTTGTGTTTCATGCTGTGCATCTATGTCCAGTTCCGGTGTGCTGTGCCTATCAGGACACCTATGCCAAAGGCATTATGAGACATGCAGGGGAAACAGAAGAATAAAATTATTATTATCCTCTCTTCTCTTCTGAGGAGAACTCAGAAAATGTATTCCTTCTGAACTAAAAGTAAGTATCAGAGCAAATTTGGGCATCCTGAGCTCAAATACATGCTGCTGTCTTCGCTAGCTGGCAGCCTCACCACATCCTCATTCCAATGATTTCACTTTGGGATGGAAAACCTAGTTTCTTTTGTGAGAGCTGGATGGCAGCTTGTGATGACCATCCAGACTGTGTCAGTAGGAACCTGAAATGGGTTGCGGAGGGACTTTGAATTTCTCTGCATAGAGATGTCCTCTGTGCCCGGACACTGTCTCCCCATGAGAGAGGGTGGACCAAAATGGGAGAATGGCATATGTTAACTGACAGTGTTAGTTGTCATCCAAGAGACAAAGGGAGAAGTCTCAGTATGCATCAAGTATCTCTCTTGAAATCATTATGAATCAGAGCTACTGCTGCAGCTGCTGTTATTAATAAAATATCAACAACCAAGTGTCATTAGATAAGGTCTGGAAACAGCACGTGTTATAACCTTACATGAAAATCCCAGTTATTTACAATATATGTAAGATTTCAAAGTGAAGCTTAATGCAATTAGCCAAAATCATTTTGAAAATAGCTAAGAATTCCTAGGATGTCTCAACAGGCTAAAAGAAATTTAAACAGAGTTTAGAAGTTGCTATTAATGACCCTGCTGTGATGGAATGAAATAGAAGCTACTGCTCCTTGCTAAATAAATGAAACCAAAGAAATGTTACTTGATTCCATACTCTGAGTTCCTAATGGAAATTTTCTGATTTCCTTTCCCATGAATACATTTTCCTTCTGTAATTTGACTCAAATCTTGAACAAAGTGACAGTTTGCTTCAAACAGCTCTGTGCTGGTTCCAGGTTACTCTATAATTTAGTCAGAGCTGTTATATGTTCCACTTGGGGTGA